>JANHGN010000970.1:0-45855 GCA_024605025.1 Megaceryle maxima | reverse complement strand
TTCCTTCCTTCCTTCCTTCCTTCCTTCCTTCCTTCCTTCCTTCCTCCCTCCCTCCCTCCCTCCCTCCTGCCTTCCTGCTGTCTCTCTCTCTTTCTTCTTTTTCACTGTTTTGTAAGTCTGATCTTCACAGATTGTTAACAACAGAAACCACAAAAGTGTCTACTTCTTGAACCTACTCATGGCCTCTCTTGCTAACATGCAATGATTATTAGTGATATCATTACACAGCAAACAATGTAATTGACTCAAAAGAAAAAAAAAGAAAAAAAATGTAAAGGTTTAACTTTGAGGGGCTTAAATTGGTCTTTTTTGAACTGCAATATGTAGCCACATGACATACAGTATTTTCCTATTTTAATGCTTTTTCCTTTCTCCTTTAAATATAGTAAGCTCATAAGGAATTGTTATGTCATACTTAAAGAACAAGAGTGCATATTTTCATGCAAAGAGTGCCACGTATCCTAATGGAACAAATTATTTTATATTATTGCACATACACTACCTGGTATGCTCAATAATCAATAGTATAAATAAAACTATGAACCTGTCAGAATACTGATTTTTCCATTTTTTTTCCTACAAAGACCAGTATAAAAAAAGCAAAGTGAGGCTGCTATAACATGCAGGAAAAAGGTTTGTAAAAAGACTTTAAATTAAAAGCTAAACTTTCAAACATAATTCAAATGTGTAAATAGAAGAATGTCTCAGCTCACTGTAATATCTGTAATTGCATCTATCTTTAAGTGAAGCTAATTCCTGCTGCCAATGCTCTGATATACCCTCGTGCTATCTGCCAATCCCTGGTTTATAAAGACAACATTTCTTCTTCTTGAGCCTAATGAAACTGTATATTAAAATTAACTATGGAATCATTTGCAAATAATAAATTAAGTCTTCACCATGTAAAGTATATTCTAGGACAGCATTGGATTGAGCTTTAGTAAGGTCCGTTTGACCAAAACCTGATCTTAGCCAAGATCCAGACAGAAACAGTGAACGAGGGACAGAAGTTAATGCTGTGTCCTCTGTACACTGATGGTGTTCAAATACTTGTCCTCTCTATCAGCGCTCCTTTTGCCAATGTCTGGATATGCTGGACAATGTCTAGGCAACCACATTTTTAAACCTATAAGTCACCTGCAAGATCTTAATGACATTTTGCTGCAGAAGACCTATTAGCTGACTGTTATTTGTTCTGGTTTTCTGCACTGAAAAGGGAGGCAGATTCCCTAAAATCCTGTGCTGAAAAGACTGTAATATCGAACTCCAACAGCAGTCATAGACGTTAAAACACTGATCTGACCTAAATAACTGACAAAAGTGATAATTATTTTCCCTAGACTTACAGGCCTGAAATCCAAAAATCTGTACTTGACCTAGTCACCAAAAAATCCTTAATGACAGAAAAAGTCTTCTGCAGAAAGCAATTATTTTGTTCTGGTTTGTTGTTGTGGGGTTTTTTTGCCTTCTACCTTAGGCTGAGATCAATTGCGTGCATGAAATCATGGCCTATTTGTCTTTACTGACTGTAATCAGTGAGCCAATCCCCAGCTCAGATGAAGACATCTACTTTATGGACATGCAAAGATGTTATGGACTCAGTTCCTCCAGAAACCATGCTTCCAACCTTATTAGTAGTTTTGAAGAAAGGATCTAAAGAAAACATATTGTTGAGATTTACACTGGGATAAAATGTCAATATGGCAAATATATGCCTATTCATTTGTATCTTTTTATGATCTTTATTGATTTTTAAATCCTTCATACATGACAAAACACATTTTTCTGTACATTCAGAGATTAAAATTAAGCTCAGCAGAAAGGCACGCATTATATACACATGTACAATGTATATAGACAGTCATGTGATCATAAGCAATGGTTCTAAAAGCAGTAACATCCATAGCATGAGCTCTTTCAAGGCATGGGGCTAGAGATTCTAGCTATCCCCAATAAAATATCTCTGAAATAAATAAGAAATGCCAAGAGCATAAAGGAAAAAGAACTTGACAGAGGGACAAGATAAGGAGTGGTTTAAGAGGGAAGTGTTTTAACCAGCTAAATGCTTGTTAATATTGACTAAGTATCAAAGGAAAATCAAAAAGTTTTATATTTTTTCCAACAAACAATGAGTCTGGGTCTTGTAAATAACACTTAAAACATATATTTGAAATGAAATTACTTATCTTGGTACCAGTTCTGGAAAGGATAGCTGAATATTTGGGGTTATTTTTGCTCATTTGGTTGGATTTATTTTCTAAATTTAGGCCTCCTTCACAGAGAATCACAAAGAAAAATGAAGTCATTGTTAGCTGATTTCATACCTATGCAGTCCTGCTTGGAAGTCCTGCCACCAACGATGTGTGCCGTATGAACAAAATCTGGGATTAATTAAGTGAGAGTGAACTCCTAACCCGTTTGAACTGTCATGCTGAAGGTCTGGCACAAAGGATCTGGGAGTTTACAAAGACTAATTACCATTGCAAGGTCCTGCAGGCTACTCTTCACACAAGTGCCTTTGTAGTAAAATGAGCCTTCAAAATGACTGTTGCACACTGAGAACAACAAAGACAGCAACAAGGAGATGCTCATTGGACACCGACTTGCTTTATTTCAAAGACAACTCTTTGTTCTCTTTTGAAAACAAGAAATTATCTCAACCTTAAAGTCATCTATCTAATCACCACTCCATATCTACTGATGTCCAGTGAAAATATAAGCTGCAGAGGACAGGTTTCCTCAGGTAAATTTGTGGTTAAAAAATGTTTTCCTTTTTCATGCAGCATATCTGCTGCATTCAGATTATGATAATGGCAGAATTTACAAAAGTTTCACAGTTAAATAATCTGGAGATCTCAGCAGTAAAGTTAGATAGATGTAAGAGCCAAGAAAAAATTTCCTGCAATTCCTGAGTTCAAGCAGCTGCATCATGGACTTGGTCATAGATACTAAACCATAGAGTTAGGGTCCACACTGCAAAGTCTCCTTGATATTACAGGCTCTTTAAATGGTCTATTGCTGCTATCAGTTTGTTGTGACTTGTTCTGGGCTCTGATCTAACAGTTACAATCTTGTTGGTGTCCTGTCCATATGTCATATGATGTCAAACAATACAGTTTCTGAATTTGTATAGTTTTGTGATTTGGGAATTTAAATCATCTTGGGTAGTTAGGCACATCAATGAAAAAATAAAGTCATATTCACAATAGCATTATGGAGGTGGCAAAGTCAAACACTCCACTCTTAAAAACACAATTGATCAGGGTTCAGAATGGTGAGATAATTACAGAATCCTAGAGGGATTTGATCAAAAGATTTCTGTATCTTTCTGCTACATAGTTTGATAACCCTGTAAATTCTGAACAAAACCACCTCACTTTAGTCTCTAACTTCCACATAGCTTTGCTGCTCTATTTGTTGGGGCTTTTCATTAGTTCTGTTACAGCCACATGTAAGTCTTCTCATCAAGATTTTAACCTTCTTTTCTTTATTTGAGGTATCAGTGGATGAAGATGGTCAATACACCAGTGAGTACTTTGGTCTCTTGCAATAAACTTCAAGAATTCTCAACAAAGGTCTACCTATTGATCCTCCCAACATCCCACTCAGACCTAAAGGTAAAGAGAAAGGAGTAGAAGCATTGAGACCCCCCTGAGAATGAGAGATCAACAAAAGATGGCATTGCATCAGTTTGAAAACCCTCAAGGTTTTATATTTATTTCAAATGTGTTTTATTCAGAAGGTATTGTGGGTCTTTGGGGGTGGGGTGGTAGGATGCGACACAGGATATATAGAAAACTTTGTGTGTCAAAGTTCTGATGGTGCTGTTTCATGAAAGCTTCTTTAAGATTCTGTTTCTATTTGAATTCTAAAGTGAAAGCAAATTTTGAAAGCTACCCATGAACAAAGCTTGTGGTGAACTTTCCTTGATACCTCTGTTTTACTTATGAAGAATACAATCCAGAGTATCTAAATATCTTGCTTGGATTTAGGTAGCTCATGATAAGCTGCCCTTTCTTTACTCTTTTCATATGCATTTCTTCTGGGTTGTTGTTCGACACAGTGAGTGTGGGCTTGATAGACCATGAGACCCTAGATCAGTGTTGATGTTCTTGTGTTGTAGCAGATAAAGATCTCAGTACCTTACAGAAAAGTTTTCAGCAATCGAGGATGTTGAAAAATTTGAATAAAAAAGGTGGAAAGAAGTTTCAGTTCTACGAACTCAGACAAAGAAAGCAAAAACAAAGCCTTCAACTATTAAACCAGTTCATCCTCTTTTCAAATGTCTAGAAGACAGCAGAGCTGGAAAGATCAAAGGGAAAGGAAAAACAGATCTCAAAACAAGTGGTCTGTACTTTCACATCCTACATTTGGCTCTGAAAAATGTGGTTGTGGCTAGACATCCCTGGCCAGGCCTGGTGGTGCCAGCTGAGGACACTGCCATAGCCAGCCCACTCCTGTCAGCTTTCTACCATGTCCTTGAGGGCGGTTGCTGCCTCCTCTGATCCTCTGTCTGAGACAGACAACAGGCTAAAAGCATCCCTTTTTAGTAAAAATAAGCTGTGTAAGAAAGGGCTTTCTGTCCATATTCCTTAGACTTGTCTGGCTGCCTGGCCACACTGGATGAGGAAACACTGTGCTGAGCTCTACAACCAACACGTTGGAGGGACAGTGACTACCAATGGTGAGACAGAGACAAAGCACCAGTGGCCAGGGTGTGGGGCAAAGGAGCTTGATCCCCCCCATGCCACAGAGTTGGCAGGTGGTGCTTGAGCAGCTCATGGACTGTTTATGCAAGCCTGGCCAAGTGGATGTGAAACAACTGAGGAGGCACAAGCCAACTTTCATGATTCTGGATAGACACATTCCCCAGTAGGATGAAAGAAGAAACCAGAGGAGGTGGCTTCCTCAGCTGGCAAAGACAAGTGCATCTTGAGCGACTACAGACATCTTCAGGTGAACGCCAGTTTCCTGGGAGGCAAAATTCATGCTGGCTGTAAAGATGTTTGCTGCTCCCCACATCTACACAGTCTTCTGCTTTTCACTTTTAATAAGTATTTTGTCTCTATGCTATTAACTGTGTAGTTTATCAGAGGCAATAAGGAGTATGGGATTTGGTTCACTGGCCAAGTAGACTTTTGTCTTGTGTAGTTTGTGTTTACTCATAAATTCATCATTTTGGATTTCAGTGAGTTAATGCTGGAAACGTCTTTTAGAAAAAAAAATGGCCTGAGGTGCTTGCAAAGCTATGGGGCAACACAAGGCAATCCTCTGTATAATGGCTGATGGCAGTATTTATATTCATTTGAGAAACAGTGAGAGCAGGGCCTGCCCCAGACATCTCTCACTCCATTCAGAAAGCAATGTTTATGGACAGCTGCAGGGAGTTATTCATAGCGGCTTAAACAGGGAGGGGAAAAAGGGGCCATTCCTCCAGGCCCACCCAGCCACTGGGTTTTTTAGCTGAAGGGCAGGCTCAGTTTCATCCCAGTCGGCCAGTGAAAACTGATCCCAAACAACTGTCAGGATCACAAAAGCCCAAGAGATGGAAAAGATGGTGATAAATGTGGTGGCAAGTTGTTCCCATGGAGCTGCCCTATATGTCCCTTGTTCGGACACTGTTACAGGGTTTACAGTGGTTTGTGGGATAACATGAGGAAACAAGAAAGGGTCATTCACAGACATCAGAAAGATGTTTGGAAAAATGCTTAAAGTGCTTATTAGTTCAGAGGCCCTTTCAACACCAACAGCTCCACGTGTTTCACCGGAGATACAGCTGAGTTGAACAAGTAATTCTACGCTCAGTTGAAGTAGCATAAATCCAGTTTGGGCAGCATTTTATAGCTCCCATGGTGGTACCTGTCTGTCCATTTCACTGCCTATTCATCTGTCCATACTGTTTCTCACTTTTACACATCACCATGTCATACAAATAGCTTCTGTATGAAACTGCAGGATGTACCCTTATTATGCATCATTGTGTTTGTAGCATTTTCCCTGTCTTTGTGTGGGCTGAGGGATAAAAACTCCTCCTAGAAGAGGGATTTCTGCCTTTTAAGACTTAATGATTCATTTTAATGTCTTACTGGTACATAGCTTTTGTATATGATAGATGAGTTTTGGGGTTTTTACTGTTGTTGGTATGCTGGTGGGACCTGGAGAAGTTAAAAGGAGGAAGTTTTCTCATTGTCATGGCCAAAATGGAGACACAAAGTACCAGCTCTCCAGGTACAGAAATGGAGCAACACCTCCCCCCTTCAGCAACTCCAGTGTGTCCTGTGGGGTTAGTAAATTTAAGGAACTCTTTCTCACTTCACATTTATCTAAGATTTTAGCAAAGATTATGGTCTTTTATACCACCTACTTGCAGTTATATGCCATAAATCTTCTGTGACTTATGAAAACATGTGATGTGTAGTACAATACAGTTTCTCTTGCATTCTTGGGAAATCCAAATGCCTTGTCCATGAGTACCTTGAAATTGAAAGCAAGATTAAATCTATATGGACTTCATCTAGACTTTGGTTTTAGTTTCATATTAAATACGGATAGTCATCTGCTTGACTAGAATTTAAGTTGGTTAGGTTTTCATCTTGTTCAAAGATACTTAACAAGATAGAAACATTTTGTGTTTCATTAATTTAATTTTATTTTATTTTATTATTTGAAAATGAAAATCAGTTTATCAACTATGGAAAATATTAATAATTTCTGCTCTTCAATATGTAGAGTCCGCACACACACAGACATATGGCTTTCAAACACATTTAGCAGTGATCTCACTAAAATCTTTGCACAGCACTGTAAAAGTGGCTACTGTTAATTTGTCCTAGAGCTAAAATAATAATATTGTTAATTCACAGAACACATTTCACTACAGGAGTCTAGTCAAATGTTAATAAGATTTAGAACAACCATGAAAGAATTAATTTAAATCTGTTTTATCAGTTATGATAAAGTCAAAGGTCCAGTGGGCCTGCAGGTATTCTGTTCTGCTGATGCCAAAAAGGAGTTAACACTATTATGTACCAAAATCAGAGAGGGGTTAAAACATGTAAACTTGTTCACAGCTGTGCATTGATGTGAAACAGGTATGTCAGATCCACCCTGCCACTAACCAGTGTCCCCCACTAACAAGGAAACTAATGAATACTAAGGGCTTCCTCCACTGACATTTGGGGATCACTTTGACCTCAGTCATATGAGAAAATACAACAACAAAACATCTCAAAGAGGACTCTAATGTTTCTGTTACTGATTTACCCCATCTGCTGTTCTGTCTCTAGGGATGTAAGTCTGAGACTTCAGAAGATTTGCAATATCCACATGGAAAACTGCTGAGAACAATGAAGAGCATCATTTTCTTTTCTAGGAACAAAAGGGAACAAAAATGGGAGAAACAGACTCACGGGACCCAATATAGAAACAGACTGAGCCAAAGAAGCAAAAGACTGCATGTGATGGCTTTTACAGTAACTTCATTGACAGTATCAGTATCAAGACACTGGTATGAATAAAACACTGAGATTATCATTCTGCAGTCATGCCTCATTAACAAAGCCAAACTTCAGTCATGTCTTTAAATCCCAGTAACATTAAACATGTCCATAAATGTTTTGTCAAGGTAGACTCATAAAGAAATATACAGCACCACTTCAGCATCACTCAGTACCCTTCTGTCAGGAGTGTCACCACTTTGGAAGCAAATGCTTGAGGCAAAAAAAAACCCCACATCTTTCCAACTGTGAGAAAATCAGTCTTTGAGCAGATCCAAGAATAAGTTCCCAAATAAAGTCACAGTTCTAAGTTCTCATATAAATCTCCCCTTGGCATTTAAAGTTGCAATTTTCTTATTTTATATATTGTATATTTTCACTATGCTCTAAGATGAATTTTTAAGTAGGTCTATTAGTGGTGTAGGTGTTTTTGAGAAAAGATAGTGTCATGTTCTGTATGTGATTAAAGGAGCACCCTCCAGTAATGAGATGAACTTCACAGTGAGGTACAAACAAATTACAAATGAGCTTTTCCTTGGGGACCTATATGCTAGAACAAGTCCACAGCACCTGACCTGCTGAAATGAGTGTCTGCAAAAGATAGAATTGGATTCATCTGCAAGGCACATGACGAGGAAAAACAGCTTACAGGCTTCCTTACACACTGACCTGTGAAGAATTTTGTGTTTTCAGGAAGGATTGTGTGGAAGGGCAGACTCTTTACCCTATCTGTCCTGCAGTTTTGCTGCTTTTGAGAGGTCCACACTGTCAGCCCAGTTAGATAAAGCCACATCTTTTTTAACTTTACCGGGCACCTAGACACTTAAGCCCTAGCTCCAGAAAATACTCAGCAGATTGCAAATGATAATTCAAACTGTATAAATTTGTGATGGTATGAAACAAGGTAGGATATTACCAAGATCTCCACACAATGTGGGAAACCTGATAAACTGAACTGAGTAGCTATTTCAATCAACTGGAGTACAGGGGAGATGAAAAAAGGGAGAAAGGATGATCTCCTAGTCTGGTAGGAAAATAAGTTTTTTTAGCTTCCATGTGTTTTATCAGTTTACCTTACAAGTTCTGACTGAGATTTCCAAAGTTGTTCAAAGATGTTGGACCACCATCCCTGTTAAAGCTTAGAAACTTCATAACCAAATCTCCTAGGCAGATGCAAAAACTTCGGCCAAAGTATGTAATCTGTAATTCAAATTGCTGTACTGTATTTTCCAATAAGTGGATGAAAACTCAGAATCAAACTTCCCATCCTATTTTTTCTGCCTGCAAGTCCGAGCAAGGCAGCTGTTTGTCCTGCCATTGCTGTGGACTCACATGTGTTTTTCAGCTTAGATGTTGGCATATTCATTACGACCAAAAAGGCAAATGCAAAGGCAAATGCTTGCTCTGAACAGCCCTCTTGTTTGAATCTGATCTCACAATGGCCTGTTTTCTTTCAAAATATACCCTTTGAGAATGTTATTATGCTTGTTACAAAGTAAATGAACTTCACTTCCTTACCACCATAGTCATTAGGCTGACAAGGACAGCAGGCAAATGTAATCAGCCAGTGCAGTCAACAACAAAAGGAAGCAAAATCAACTTTCTTTTAAATAATCCTTTACTAATGACAATAAGGAACATTCAACACCTCAGATACTTATTTCAATTTCAGTAGAAGAGGAAGCATATCTGAGATACCATCAGATGTAGCCAAGAAAATCTGCCCTAGTTGACACACCATCCGTAACTCATGATACTGTGGAAAATGAAAAAGGAACCACAGTATCTGTTCCAAACAGACAATCACATCTGAATTTTCCTGAATGTTCATAGGAGACTAGAGGTGAAGAGGTTGTGGGGAAGAATGTCAGGATAGATATTCAGGTTCAGGGTCCACATCTTTTTTTTTTTTTTAATTGTTTTTTTCATATATTTTTTGAAACTGCACTCTCAAAAATGTCCAACAGAAAAAAGTTATAAACTGTTAAATGTCCAGAGTCTCAGCAAGTAAGCTATTTTTCAGCCTCTCAGGAAATCATATCTAATGAAAATTATGTAACTCACTCAAAAGTTATGCAACAATCTAAAATTTTTGAATATGATTTTAAATGTGCTTGATTTGAGATAACAGTGGTCCCTGGAATACCTTATTATGGAGTCTTACAAACCTACTGGGTGATTTTCCACACTGTGGTCCTTCTTATATATCTTCGGCTGTGATTGTACATGCACTTCAAAACTTCTGTCATCTTTATCTGTCACACTCACCTATCTTTCATGGAATAATTTTGTTGAAGTGTCCCAGCCTAGTGGATCTTGGAATTTACAGATTTGATGAGATGCAAGAAACACATGCCTCTTATAGCAATTTTTATGCCTTTGATCTGTGATGGCTAGGAACATTCATTTAAAGTCAGAACATAATTAAAAGACTAGGAACTGATGTCTCTTTTATAAATGGATTTATTGCTATAATTGGATTAACTTCATATAATGTTACCTAGTAATCCCTGCTTCAGTTCTGTAACGTGTTTGAGGGTAGGATAACTTTCAGGAACACCTAGACTCTTAGCTTTAGAAGTCCATGAACAGTGGAGAAGGTTTATCAAATTCAGGACACAATACAAAAGGGGAAGCCTGGAACAGTCTCTGTCATGAAAGTTATCATGTTCCCAGGTAACATGGCAATGCTAGGAAGCCTAGTCTTAGAGGTTTAAATAATGTAAACCATATTCTCATCTGGTACCGATAGTCAAATTCTACTGAAGTTAATAAAATTTTTTGAATATAAAATGGATAAAAATACAGCCTGAAATTTATCTTCTGAGCTTTTTCTCTTTCTTTTCAATCAACTGTTCTCAAAGACACTATTCTGGGATGTAACCAGCTAAGGCTGATATTAAAGGGGAAAAGGAAAAATCTCCAAGCTAGATTTTAGAATTGCCTGACAGACAAATACACAGTTGGCTGAATTACACATTGTTAAAACCATTGAATTAACCTAATTAATTAATTAGGATTGGGGTTTCAGCTGAAGAAAAATCCCTTCCACTGTATTTGTTTTCATCAACTCAAATTGCATGAAGTACTGCCTTCCTGTCTACTAAAGGAAATAAGTTTCATGTTTGAAACAGAGGGCCCTCACTGACAAAACGTATGACATAATAAACTTTCTTCATGTGTTGACCTGGCCAGTATATTTTATCTCTGAGACAAAATGGTTGAGTTTTTCCCTAGTATACTTTCAAGAATTAATGTATTTTCTCAGACACACTGTAGTATGCTTCAAAGTCACTTTCTTATGCCAAATTACTTCTGGGATGTAACTTCTTTGCCTTCAGCAGAAATACACTTCCTAAAGGAACTGGTCCTATCTGTGAGTTTTAAAATCAGACTGTTTGTAATATTTGTACATTTTCATCAACGTCAGAACTCCAACTGGTGTATCAGTACATCTGTAATGTTTGGGAGTGCCCCGAATGAATCAGAAATGTCAACATCAGCCCTCTGTAGTTCTAGACTGGAGATTTCCACATGGGTTGGAAATAAATGTGGTCACCTATTTAATAGTTGTCAAAGGTTGGGAGGCTACCAAATTGTCCAGATGTATCTGCCTTGCTGCTGGAATCCCTTGTTGCTTTGCATGAATACCGGGTTCCCTTCTAAAGTGATTACAAGTGTTTATGTTTAGAAACATCAGAAGGAAAAAGGAAAATAATGACAGAAAAGTTCATGGCAGTCAGCCCTTCATTCCAGTCTCCTAACACATAGTGTAAGGAGGGACTTCTTCATGACTGCATCAAGAACTCTTACATGACAGCAATTGTAATAGATGAAAAAAAATGTTCATACAATCCTTTGATTGCTTGTTTTGTGACCAACATTAATGTCCATAGATAACAAGGTTAAGTAAACAAAAGGTTTCCACAGTGTTTGCTTTCTTCTCTGGCTTTTGATATCTCTTTTCTATATTGTTCTTTACTATACCCTTGTCTGAAGCATTATTCTGAATTAGTTTTAGAATGATTTATTATTTGCACTGTAGAAATGGTCACAGTCATGGACCAGGATCCTAGCATGCTACACGATCAAAGAGAACAAAGTCCTTGCCCCAGAAAGTGTGCAGTCTATAACCTGAGAAACAAGAAAAAAAGACAAATACAGAGAATCAGTAAACATAACATGACTGCATTTGCAGTGGTAAATTATAGCTGTCTAGGACCTGTCAGTGGCTCTAATACCAAAAAGAACACTTATCTTCTTAAACAGGGGGTTCATACTCCTTCCACAGAAAGGAAATGTCCTTGGCCTGCACTAATCTCTAAATCCTACCTAGGGATTGTATGGGAGATGAACCCAGCCAACACAGTGCAATGGACCATCCTAACAACATGCCCATAGAGACATTTAGTTCTTGTGTTTGTTGTTTTTTTTTTTTTCTTCACCAGAACATCTTCTAAAACAAACAAATGCAAAAGTTTTGCAAAGGTTAGAATACCTCAGGCTTTTGTGCATAAATCAGCCTCTAATGAATAATGGGCTAGCAGGTGATTTTCCTCCAGGGCAAGTTATTTCTCTGAACAACTTCTTTTTCTCCCTCCATAGCAGATGGTATTGTTCAAGGTCTGACAGAGATTACTGAAAGAGATGGACAACTTATGTTTCTTTTGTTCATGCATTTCTGTGCATTCATTATGTTAGACAAATCTGTTTTATTGAAACATATTCACACACATATATTAAGCCTACAACACCATCTCTTAATGTACTGCAATGTAAACCATTTATGCCTATATCTAGAGGAAAATGTCCTACAACCAGTCCTACAACCACTCTATTTCAAGGCACTGTATCATAACACTGTCTGTCCTGTAGTGGTGGTGATGGATTGTATGGTGAGGTTGCCACTGTAATTCTATAAGAAAGTGAGGAAAAAAAAAGTTTTGGAAAAAAAAAAAAAAGGACTTGTTCACAGAAGGTCTTGCAGTAACAACTGTAGGATCTGAAACAATACAGTCTGTTTTGTGCCTTGATGTGGGTCATGGTCCCTTCATGCTGGATTTTAATAATCCAAGTGGATCACCAGCTGTACTAGCAAAGAAATACTGCCCTTGAATATCCAGGTAGATGTACTCAAATCACCCCTGTTCAACTATGCATTGACCCTTCTCCCTCTTCTTCACATCCCCACAGATTTATTTCTTATTCACAACATTTTTGTTTTATCTTTAGAGGCACACGAAGGAAAAGATCCATCTGGCTTTATAGTAACGAGGTAAAAAATGGAGATTCTGTTTTCATAGTTACAGTAGTAGCAATATTTCTTAAGAAGTGGTAGTCACCAGAAAAATTACAGCACCAAGATTTCTTTCTGTTCCTTGTGAATTTTGATGGTAGTTATTTAACTGTTTAATTGGTGGTTATTTACCTTAGATCCTTTGTTATCAATTTGTATCACTTCAGTTGGATATAATGGTAGCATCCATTCTCTTTCACAGATGAAAATGTGCTGCATGCAGTACAAATGAATGGCTGATCCTTTGTAGACTCTGTGGGCCATTTGGGCCCTTTATCTCCTCAAGACAATATGATTTTATTGGGCCAGACAGAGACACAGTGGTGATATTTGAATACTGCAAGTTTCTTGCAGCTGAAAGTTCTGTGATATAGCACCAAGCTAAGCAATCTGCATTTTAAGGAGCTAATGCACTTCAGATAGTGTCATTTTCTTCCTTAGTGAAACAAGATTGAAGTGTTTTCCCTGAAGACCTGGTGATCATAGAGGTTGGAGTTATGCCTCCACTGTCCAGTCACTGGCAAAGACAACTTTTGGATCCCTGTCCCCAGGCACTGAATCCCACTTCACCATTGTCCCTTCT
Organism: Megaceryle maxima; assembly: GCA_024605025.1. Lineage (NCBI taxonomy): Eukaryota > Metazoa > Chordata > Aves > Coraciiformes > Cerylidae > Megaceryle > Megaceryle maxima. The sequence goes on along the minus strand of JANHGN010000970.1, from coordinate 32,480 downwards.
GTTGGACCACAGCATGTAGTGGAAATCAATACAGTTACATTATTCAGACTTAATTTAAAAAAAATATATTTTTAACACCAGATCATTTCACTAATTCAAAGCTCAACATGGGTCTGCAAGCAGTGGGATGGACCATCACTTGAGAAGGTGAGGGCTTCAAGGAACAGGGACACAGCAGGAGTAGAAGGGAAAGAAAAATGAGGACCCAGACATATGGGCAGCTAGAGATAGCACCACCATGGATAAAAAAAGTGGAATCAGTTTTCCTATATTGTGGGAAACTAATGATCAAATTAGCATTTCAGGAACTGGAGTTGAGACCAATAAAGCTAGAACTCAATTTCTGTGAATGGGACAGAAATAATTTCTAATGAGCATCAGGTTTTACACTGTGATTTAAAGCATAAACTCTCAATTTCTGTGGCATGTAAACTAATTAATGGCAATGCAATGAAAATAAGTAGTAATTTTTTTAAAGACCACTATGAAAAGAAACTTAACTGCTGTTTCTTGTTAAGTAAAGTGTTCCAAATCTCAAACATAAGTTGCAACACCTTTTTTGAGGAGTCTTAAAAAAGTATAAAGAAAATCTATCCCTGTTCTTTTTAAATACAGAAGACTATTCACCTTCTACATTTCTAATTTCTAGCTTACTGGAAATATTTCCCAAGAAATATTTTTGGCTAATATTAATTTCTGAATGCTAAAATGTTTCGTTCTAACCTAACTTTGCAACATAAAAGAAGGAACCTGAATAGAATCAGAGCCATCCTTGAACATGAAGCAAATATTGCTCCTGTTAAAATCAGCTCAGGTGTACAATTCACTGTAACTAAGGCTTTTATATATTTTTTTTGCTTAGAGAATTAACAGGTTCAATGGGTTTGATATCATGATCATGTAAGACTCTGCCACAGCACTTATTAGTATGGGGTTTTTTTCCGTTAATTTCTTATTTTTCCAAAATCATCATCGTGATGATGGGTAGAGCTGTTTTAGTTATCCACCTGAAATTAAACCAAACACACTGAGGACTCATAAACTGTTAAGAAAAAAAATCCAGCCAAAGTTTTCCAACTCTCTTGGATACTGCCCTCTTGCCATATATAACTTACATGTGAAATTAAATTTCAAAGCATGTCAGTGAGCTTTGTACAAGGCAAAGACCATACTTAGGTGGTGGATAAATTCAGCTGGCTTTTGGAAGGGATCCTAGAAATGTGCAAGGGCTTATGCCTGCATGGGAGCAGAGCCAGGAAAGGGACAGGTATGAATGATGACAGCTGTCCTCCTTTGCAGACAGAGCATCTAGGGAGACTCCCTATGTGGCATAGCCCTCCTCAAACAACTTAATTTAATCCTTTAACTATGACAACCCTCTTATCATTCCCTTTTGCCATCACCTCATATATCACAGAAGTGTTATTCATTCATTCATTATTAGAACTGGGCATTGACAAGTATATTTTAATAACATGTATTCCTTACAAAGGCTGTTTATTGAACTAATGTTGCTAGGCCTTTTTACAATTAATCATAAAGTGTCCAAGGCATATATTTTCATTATCTTTCTGGCGTTTTTTTGATGGATGAAAGCCCAAAAAATATGTATCCTAAAATAAGAGTGCATTGGCACAACTGTGTGTGATATCACGTAATTCTGTTGCTGCGAGAACAATAACCAATATGACAGCTTTGGTGGTTTATTGACTTGGCCAGGTGGAAACACACCTTTTTCACTCAGTAGAGGAAAAAAATGTTCTAGTTAAAACATAACTGAAAAATATATGTGTTTAATGCTATTTGTTTGAGAATCAAGACACATAATGTGAAAATAATCTTGGAAGTTGACAGTATTTGTACTGTCAGGGCTTTTCTTGTCTGAGCTGCACAGTTTTGATCAACCTAAGAGAGTGAAAGAAAGAGAGAAGAGACAAATTGTCTTTTTTTTTTTTTCCCCCAATATCACATTTAGACTGCAGTTTTAGGTCTGATCAGGATTTCTTCTGTTGAAAGTTTCCTTATAGGAAAAAGATGATTTATACAAATTTGACTTTTCCAAGATATGAACCAGGTTTGAAGACATTTTAATTGAGAAAAACATTTCCCACCTTATGGACTAGCCAGTAGACTAGTGGCAACCAGTACACTGGATACTGACCTGGATGTGAGAAACCAGCTCCTTGTCCTGGTTAAGGAACTGTATTTTCTGAAAGGAATGAAAATTAATTAGAGATCTTGTATTCAGTTTAAAGTGTACTTTGGTGACAATATAAATTATTAGTCCTACAAATGCAATGTGCAATAGCAGAAAGCAGATGTTAGGAAGAAATGAAAGTGTATGGAAATGGTAAATTATCAGTGGGTTTTAAACTAACTGCCTTTCTGCAAAACACATCTTCCTAGAGCTTTTAATACTGTGCAAAGTCCAGCTAAGATCACTGGTGCACCACATGAATCTGGGCATCTGTCTTGAGGGAGAGCACCGTGAATTGGAGGCTTGTGTCCATAATATGAGTTTTCTCTTAGTGAAGCAGGGCACAAAGCCTTTTAAAGTAGACACTTCCTGGTTTCTTTTCCCCAATGTAACATTTTTTGAGTTCACCTGGTGAAAAATGTTAATCAAAAAAAGTCAGATGTTGGGACTACTGCACAGCATTCACCACACAGCAATTCTCACCTATAACCAATTCAGAGGGATGCCTCTTCAGTTCAGGATCTTTTTTTCTGACTTGTCAAAACAGGTCCTATAGTAGTAAGTCATATATAAATTATATGTAATATATATTTTAAGAGTTCCTAGATTACTGGTTTGCAGTAACCTTTTTTTCCAGAAACAAGACATAAATTGACTATGTTGGCTTCCTTATTTCAGAAATGTGGTAAATTCTTTCCAAATTGTCAGTCAATACATTTTGCAATGTTTCTGCAAAAATCTATCAACAATCATTTCATCACAATCTGATTAAACAGAGCAATATCACTGAGCATGACCAATTCCTTCTTAGTTTGCTCCAAAAAGCTTAACAAGAAAAAAAATGTCTAACGTTCCTTGTTTGCACTCCACATTGTATTTGTGTACAAAATTCCGGATGTAGATCAGATAGGCAACATGAGCATGTTGGGGTTTTCTCTCCTTTGAAAGAAGTTCCTGAAACAGAACAGGTATGTGACCCTTACAATAAAAAGTCAAATTAGAAGCTGTTTGGGTTCTTTTGTTAGTCAATCAATTTCGTTTCCCCCATGCCATGACTTTACACATTCACATAGGCTGAATTTCTAGGCCTTCCCGTGAAGCCAGGGATACAATAAAGAAGGGGAATACACAGGGAGCAGGCAAATGGTTACTGAAGAAACATTTGTATCTTAACCTGCAGGCACCCAGAAGTAGCTGTCAAAGAGCAATTGAGCCATAAAGTGGCAGGGGTCAGTGATCCACGGGGAGTAGTTTTCCAAAGTGATAAACCCAGAGCTATGCTCAGAAAGAAATTGGATTCCTTAGATGCAGGTAGAAGATGCTTTCTAGACTTCCATAATATGATCTTCAAAGATCCTATTCTTTCAAAAAAGTAAAATTCTTGTTAAAATTAATGTAAAAAATCTCATAAAAATGAACAAAATCTAATTTGATATTCAGCAAACTTTTGCCTCCTAGCCTTGCTCTATATGAGTTAAATATATGTTTGTTTACAGGAATTAAATGCACCTGGCAAATCTGGGATATTGAAGAGCTCTAGTGGACACAGAGATACCAGTTTCCTTCACTTCCTCAATCTAGTGAAGATGTGTTTTGGGTTACTTGCTGCAAGTCTTCCTTTTTGATTTGCTTCTGATGTGGTGTTTTGAGAACAGGAGGAAGTAAAAATGCACAATGACATAATTTGGTAGGATTTTTTAAATTAACACCATTGGTCTTGTTAATGAATGTGTGTTTGTCTCTATCTCACACTGTTTAAACTTCTTGTTAGTTTTTGCTTATCCATCTCTGACTCAAAAGTTCTTGTCACCCTTTTTTCTCAAATGATCTAGTCAAGTAAAGCCCAGTGCAGTTATCAACTTGGATGGAATCTGGAAGATCACTGCAGCTGTATTTATTGGCTTAATACAAAATATGACCTCTGGCCATATACCTTACCTCCCTGACTACTGCCATCTGATCCTCAAAGCAATCATCTCAACATCTTCCTACTTCAGCCATCAATATGTGAGTTCCTTGTAATGAAAAATGAAAAAAAAAAAAAGGCTGTTTGAGGTTGTTCCTTTATGAGCTTAAAAAATGTTAAGCTTTTGCTTAGAGTTTTCAATAATATTAATTATTATCTATTCATTTAAGTTGGAAACGTCCATATTATATTACGTGTTTGCAAAGAGATCAGCCTCTTTGCCAAGTGGACAAATGTACTTGAGTACTGTGTAAGGACAGCAGTTTTATTTATCCAATTTGACTTTTCTGTTAGACACAGGGAAAAAGATTGTTCTAATCTTACATGGTCACAGGGGAAACTGAATACAGAAGTAGTAGGAAGATGGAGGAGCAGCCCCAAATATCAGATGTTTGAGGCCTGAAAGTATAAGTTAAAGATCTGAAGGACATTGAAGGTAGAGGAGTAAACATGGAGAAAGAAGATGAATGTAGGACACTCTGGGTACAACACTGGCGTGGGGAGTGAATGGAAGGTATGGGATTATAATTAAATCAACACGAAGTTGTAGAAATTAACTAGGAGATAAAGTGTTAATCATTAATTAGTGTTTCTGTCTTCTGAATCCTTCCAAAACAACTTTCTTTAACTGATCCAACTGTCTGATATCTGTGCTTTCGCAGACCTTCATTACCTTCAACTGTTTTATCGTGTTGCACACTATAGGAAGATCCATTTCCAACCCTGAACAGCCCAACCTTTGTGAAATTTCAAGGGGACACTTTGGTGCTTTTTCACCAAGCTGCCTTCAGTCTCGGGAGGAGCTCCTGTAAACTCTGGATCTTGGCTCTCAGCTGAAACATTCAGGCGTGACATTAGTAGACTAATGGATGAGGATGGCATTGGCTAACTGATGTAGAATTTTTTATATGCATGAGAGATGAAAATTGCTTCAACAGGCAGGAATTTGTTGATATTCATGCAAGCCTTGAGAACCTGCAGGAGCCCATTGGATCCTGGTAAGATCACCCTTACACCAGTATTTTCAGAAGCAAGCTGAAAGGACTCTTTCCTATACCTGAAGGGAATGGGTAATGTAGTATAAAAAGGAAAGGAAAGGACAGAACTCCCACATGATTAGGGTCAGATAATCAGAGAATAGTTTGGATTGAAAGGTATTTCCAGAAATCTTCTAGTCCATCACAAAATTTTAACTTTTAGAGGAAAATGCATCTCATAAAGTTAGCAGATTTTTTTTTTTTTTTTTTTTTTTTTTTTTTTTTTTTGAGGAGTGAATTTGCTGATTTATGATATTTGAATTCTCTGGATTGGCAAGAGGGTGGTGGCAGGATCACAGGCACAATCCATTTAGTAGCTGTACATATAATGGAAAGTTAATTGGATAATCAAGAACAAATAGTCCATATAATGCCAAGATTTTCAAATTTATGTCTTTGAATGCCTCCTGGTTTTTTGTCCAAGTTATTAAGGCATCTCATTTTCTGGAAGCATTGAACACTCAAACCTTTGAGAATCAGACTCTGGAAAACTGATGCAAATCATGCACCAAAAATGTATGTTTCCAGAACCACCAACTATTTTTTCAAATCTTGCTGTGATTTTGATATTCCCTTTGTTGATAATCATTAAAATATGGTAATTGTTACCAGGTCTCTTCTAAATTTCAAAGAAAACTGATACTCACTTGAAAGTAACAGGAATTCTGCTTATTTTCAGTTTTAAAATCAAGCACATCCCTATCTAGTGATCCTTCTTAATGAAGCATGTCTTGCATCTCCAACTGCCAGGCAAACAGGGAAATAAGCTATCCAAATTGCTGTGCAGCCAGATACTTGCTCACTCCAGGAGAGCTGCCAGATTGCTCTCATTTTGAAAAAGCCTCCTTCAATTTAGAGGTGACTTTCATTTCTTCAAGCAGTGGCTGAGGATTTAGCATTATGTATGTTTCAGTAGGGCTTTATATATGCAAGTCTGTCTCGTGTTATGTTAGGCTGCCTGTTGATCACCCACTCCCCATCATAAGTTTGTTTTAATATTGCTGAAGATGCATTCCCCAATTGATTCACAGTTCAGTACAAAGAATTGATTTCCCCATTCCTAATTGCTGCCTCACATGAGGTGATTTAGAAATGGATTGAACTATTTTGTTGTTACCTGGAAGCACTTATACCAGTTGCTGTAGGGTGGTTTCCCTCATGAAAAGGGAAGGAGAAAGTAAGTGTGAATACAGAGAGGAGATATAGCAAAAATAGTTTAAAACGTTATTTTTATTAGTAGATAAAGAATTCCTAGTCACAGCAACAAAGAAAATCTCATAGTGGTATTTCATCTAGCTGTATTTTCTGCCTTTAGAGTTGAAGGTAGCTTAGATATTTCAACTTAGACCTCTGAGCCCAGGCTCACAGATATCAGGTTTGGTCATAAGTATGAATTAGACAGTGACAGCTATTTGAGTGAAAAGACATCCTTTCTAAGCAGCAGCTGTCACAGCACTGCTGTCTTATGACTCAGTTACAGAGTAGATCTGCTCCAAAGGGTCTGATATGCCACACAAGTAAAGACAGGCATATAGCTTGGCAAGGGCACTCTGTAGAAAAGTGATACTCCTAAGGTGCCTTGGGCACATGGAAAATTGCTAAAGATTAAATATATAGATATTATAGAAACGCAGTTGGTATGCTTGAGATATTGATGTAGGTCTTTTTAAAGCAGGAACAAATCTCTTTTTCAGGGTCATTAGTTTTTCTTCACCTAGACAGGATCTGTAAAACATCATCATTATCCTAATATGTATTTTCCATGCTCAGTAAAGGAAATCTAATGACTAGAGTTGCTTGTACAAAGTCTGTAGTTGCCTGAGTATGCACTGGGGCTGCAACTGTGTGTGTACAGATTCATGCAAATGTGCAAAGTATCCCAGTGGTTCAAATCAAACAGTTGCTACCTTTTGCTGACAGCTAGTTGTGGACAGTTCACTGCTGTGGGGCTGGAGGTCTCACATCACAACTCTATCACAGCCCAGGATGGGGCCACAACATAGCCAGAGATTTCCACATTTGTCAGTGTAGGCTGCATCTTGAAAAATAAATAGCAATAAAAGTAGTGTCTTAATTCTTCCAGAATTAAATTCTTTAGGCATATTATAACTTCCTTCTCTTATCTTCATATTAAAAGAAAAATTAAACCAGCAAATCAGCAGCTTTTGTTATTAGCCATGCTGGTTTCTGATAATCTCTGTCACCCACCAGGTTTACTGGCTAGTTTAATGGATAAGGATCTGTGGACAATTCATCACCGTCTTTGTAATACTCTCATCACCAAACATGTATTTATGTGTTGTATGCTTGTTGCTAAACAAGAATAATCCAAAGTGGCTGCTTGCGTCATCACCCTCCATTGCCATGGAGATGAGTCACAACATGTCTCTCTCTCAGGATGACTTCCCACTTGGGGAGCTCTTCGAGGGTTTTCCCTACTTTTGTTACACAGTAAAAAAACAGCTCGGTGAGGCAAAATTGTTGATTTAGTTCTACTGTGTGAAGATACAATTCCTCCAGTGCTGCTGAAACTTTTATGAAATCAAGTTCTGTGGCTATTTAAAAGTTCCCAAAGATATCTTTGTATGAAAATAACTTAGATGTGAACCCTAAACACTCATAGCCTCTTAAAAATAAATAAAATAAATGTATAATGAACTTCACTCTTTTTTCTGTTCACTAGAGTTTGCAAAGCAGGGCCTGATAAGGTCCATGGGGAGGCACCCACTTGTGTGTCAGTCTCTACAGATGAGCTGCAAAGGAGAATTTATACCAAAAATTATGGGCATTTGTGGCTTCCCCATCATTACCACAGGACCCGCACAGTGCAGCCACTCCCGAACTCCATCTGACTCCAGATCAGTCTCTGTGCAAACAGATTTTGGCAGGGTGTTTTGTGAAGCATGAACCTTTCCTGATGAGTTTCATGCAAACAGCAGGAGGACAGGCAAGTCTTGACCTGAATAAAACCAGAGCAAAGAGGACAGAAAATAAACAAAGAAAATGTAATGTTGCCACTAATTGTGTGCTTTCTGAAAGACAGGCTATAATGTCACCCTTTGTCAGCAGAGTTCAAGGGCATGAATCCTCCATGGAAGGTAACATCACCTATAGTGACAGTGTTGGACTATTCTAGTGGGCATATTTCCTTAAAGCACTGCTTTTGGGAAGCACTTCACTCCTTTGCTCTTACTTCTCAGCTCCAGTTTCCTCACTCAGTGCATGAGCATCTATCGCAAGCTAGAGGACATAGAGCAAAGGCCTGAAAATTAAATGCTGGGTGTTGCAAAGTACTAAATCCTGGAGATTAACACTGATGGGGAATGGATGCAAAGCAAAAACTGCAGATTATGTGCTACAGATTTCTGTGCTGGTCAGTCAGTTACAGTCACAGGAAGATAATCATGGGTGGTTTTTCACAAGTGGACATTTGGGTTTTAAGAAATAGGCATTGCCTAAGCACTCTCCTCACACAGGCATATGGTATAATATGCAATTTTTTACCTCTGTAATAGGATTTTTTGTCAAGTTTTGAAACTCTGTTTAAATGAAATTGGATACAAATATTGTTGGATTGAACAAAGTGTTTCATTTTGATCTGGAATTCTTTTAGTAGAAGGATATAACATATAAAAGAGAAAAATGGCATAAACACAAGGATATTTTGAATTGAAAAGTCAAAAGCTCATCGTAAAAAATGCTGAAATGAAACAGAGATTTCAGCTTGTCAGACCATTTATTCCTGTTCCACTGTCAAAAGGAGATTCAAATGTAACTGCACGGATTTCACAAATGACATTTTGCTTTCAAAACAACTGCATTTTCCAATTAAAAGAAGAAATCAATCTTTATCAGGAAAGATTTTCTAATCAGTCCCAGTGACTGAGAAAACTTCAGCAGCTGGATACAACATGCAAAGCCTGCAATGGAGAATTAAAAGTTCCTGAATTTAATTAATTAATTAATTAATTTTTTTTTTAGAAAGAGCTTTTGACATCATGTGATATTGGAGTGTGAGGGCTGCAGAGACCCCACCCTGCATCTGGCAGGCAAGGAGGTAAGTGAAAGCTGCTCCAGTCTCCCATGGGCCATCTCCTCACAGGTGGAAAGCTCGGGGTAACAGAGGGGGGGTTCTGAGCGAAAGCAGTTGGGAGCACCCTGGGGAGCCCTACAAAAATGACTCACTTGCAAGGGGTGGGGGTGTTTTTTGGAAAGATATTAGTGGGGAGCAGGCTGCTCTGCTGGCCTTGGGGACTGGGGCTGTGAATAGACTGGAAGTTCTTATAGCCTGGGCAGGCTGCTGCTTCTCTTTTAACGTAGGAGGGAAGGGTAGGAGGGTGGAGGGAGGGAATTGTTTTGTTTTTTGTTTGGGTAACAAAATCAGGAGAGACTGTTTGGTAGAGTTATCTCCATGATTGTTTGGTTTTTTTTTTCTTGCATGTTTTGCTGACATAAAACAATGGGTGGTTTGCCATAAGCAAGGCTTATCCTGAGGTTTTTGTTAAGTGCCCAGTGCAGAGCTGTTTTAACAAAAGTCTCCATGTTTCTGATGGGAAAAATTGTGCTCTTGCTGACAGTTTATTTCATTCAAAGTGGATGTTAGGGGATGAAGATTATAATAAGTCTGCTGCTAAAAGACCAGTTCTGCTACAGCTGTTCAGACCAGAACAGTTCCCTGACTTTAACCTCTCCACCACAGTCTTGGTAATTGTCTCAAAACCCATATTTATGTAACTGTGAAATGTTTTGCCTTTTGCATTATGGTTATAAGTGGTGCCATGAAGATTTTCCCACTGTGGTGGAAAAGTACCTCAGGTTAATCTGTGTTTCTTGAAAATTGAGGGCAAATCAAACACATAACTCCAAATCCCATTTTTCATTTGAATATCTGTTCTGGATTTTTTTTCAGAAATAAAACAGAACTGAGGTAAATATCAATCAAACAACAAACATTAAGTTTGGAGTGAATTATTTTCATTTTCTGAAAGCCAAGCTCTTCTATTGACCCAAAGTGTATTGCTAATATTTAAAAAAAAATATTCCAACTTTGGTTGAAAATTGTCTTCTGATTTCAAGGAAAGCAATTTCAAATAACAATATTACTTGTGAAATGGATATTATGTTACTCTCACTGTTCTGCTTTTGTTAGTTTTGTTTTTCAACACTGGCTTTTTTCCAAGACAAAACTAGCAGGTACTAGATCAATAAAATTACAAAAGAAGTTTGCATGAATGCCCTGGGACTGAAATCAGTATAGCATTTTACATAGATCTGAGTATACCACTTCGTTAAATCTCCTGTTGTCTGAATCTAGACATGGCTAGATTCTTTACAGATTGTCTTTTCTATATTTTTGAAGGAATGAGTTGGGATTAAAAGAAGTAAATATGTTTCTAATCATCAAATATACGATGAGGCATAAAAGCAAATAAAATAATCAAAAAACCTCAACAAGATAATCAAACTACAATGCCTTTGCTGTATACTTTGGACTTACTGCACCATAGAGAAAGTAGGAGCACATGACAGGTCAGGATCCAAAAGAAGGTGCAACGAAGATGCATCTTTCATTTTAGATGTGTCCACACAATCCCTTTGGTTATGTTGCAGGGTGTTGTGTCCATGCTAGCATTAGCTTCACTAGTCCAGATGTTGGTAGCTGTCTCTTCATGGTGGTTCAGAGCTCAGCATTTATTATGCTGCTCTGGTGATTTTGTAGTTGGACCCAGTTCCCATGGTTTTGAGGGTGCTGATGATAGCTTTAAAGTTAGCTTGGGTATGTCTCACTGTACTGCCATCACTGCCATGGCAATGACTTATTTCTATAGGCTATGTCAAACCTCCAGAGGAAATGGTTTGTTTGTTTGTTTGTTCCACAGCCTAGAGCAATATGTGATGGATATAATATTCCAGTACAACACCAAAAGTAAAAAGAGATGTGTGTCAAGTTGTAATGACAAGGGTGATCTGGGTCTGTGTGTGGAGGACTGTTTGCAGCACAAGACTCGGAGAAATGGAGAGCTAGTTGTATGTGATGAAAGCATTTAAGCCATGGCATCTGAAGGATCCCAGAAAAATAGCTCAATGTCTTCTGCCAAATGATCCCTTTTCATTACTTAGCTCTATAAGTGTGGAAAACTGACTTCAATATATGCGTTTGCTGTTTTGGAACTGACAACTTTCTAATGACAAGCAAAACAATGTGTTACTTTTCTGGGTGTCCCATGTCCCTGTGATCCCCAGCTGGTGCCCATGAATACTGCCAGGCATTCTGTCCCAGTTCCTGTCTGTTGGTGGATGCATCTCAAGGTCTATGGGTTTGTTTCCAGCTGGGCATAAGTTGGTGTCAGACTGTGAAAAGTTGGCATTTGTAGTTGCACAGGTCTAGGTCCTGCTTCTTCATTACCTTGTGTGTGTCCCAGCAATGTTTGATTTTGTGGCTCTCCCACCTTATTCCTACATTTCTAGGTGATGGTGGGGGTAGTTCAGGCCTCCCATTAAGTAACATGTTTTTTCTTCTGCTTCCCCTCACTTTGCTGCACACAGTGAGTATTCCCATCCCACACTGGCTGCTCAGGGCTGCTGAGTCCCAGGGTATCAGAGAAGTCATGGAATGGTGTAGAGAGATAAACATGTGATGTCCCAGATGCAGTGTCTTACCACAGCCTCCCTCCTTTGTCAGACCCATGCCAGAAGTAGAGCAAGAACAACATCACCCCATGTGTATAGCCTTATGCTTTGAGCAATTGCAGCCTGAGGTCTCTGATTTCCAAACTGCTCTGCCTGGTGGAACAAGGATCCCATAAGATGATGCCAAACTGAAATGTTAATGAAAATTTGGGTTTCCGGGGCTTGGGCTGAACTTCATTTACCTATAGGAACTTAATTCCTTCAGGCAACACATGAATACATACAGACAAGACTGGATTTCCCTCCCTTATGTTCAGTTTAAGTGGCAGTATCAAATAAATGTTCTTGAGTTATGAATTCTGTGCCAAAGCATCCCCGGTAAGTAATTTCCTCCCTTTCCTGAGCTTCAAAAAATGTAGGAGATAAAGACTTATCTCTGTAGCTGGTATTTGTTGTAACAGGGTGAATAAGTAAAAGTTTATCACAGAAATCATGATTCAGAAAAAAAATTATCTAATGGAAACAAAAATGTGTTTTCAGTAAAAGTCATCTGATTAGACTACTCAGGCTTTCTGTGTAAATGCCTTTTTATTGCCTTTAGGACCAGGTTAAGGTAAATATCTAGAAGAAAAAACATTAAACTCCTTTCTTTTATTTTCTGTGTTGCTCTGTTACATGTATTTATTGACATGATAAATGTACACAGAAACTAGGGCACCTCTGCTGCCATAGATATAACGTTGTTTCCCTTCTACATATGGGATTCCGTCCCATGACTGCAGGGTGCTCCAGCCTTTTCACTGCCAGAAGGTACCAGATTTTTTAACTCAGTCCTGGCCCAGGAGGGTTGTGTTTCACCAGTAAGTATATGAAATAGACATTTATAGCCAGGCTTCATGTACTGCAGAAGTGTCGTTCCCTTCCCATCAAAGTACTGAGCAGGAGGTAATCACCCTACGGGATGCTTGTTGAACAAGAACAAAGTGACAGCATTTTCTCTCAGTGACAAGAGGCATTCACAGATGAGTCTGTAAGAGATTAAAAAATGCTTTTAATTCACTTGAGTGTCAATTTCCTTTGGTTTCTGGGACTTTTTCCTCCCCTATTATTGCTCATGAATTTTCTTTTTTTCAGGTGAATGTAACAATGTACCAGAAGAAAGTACTTCTTATGATGGTCATGGTCATGAAGGCGATACACGTCCCTTATCTTCTTTGTAGAGTTGCTCAGAAGAAATAACATGTGCACCAGCAGGTCAGATTTGTTTCATACAATGTCTGTGACATCCTGAATAGTGGTGGTGCTCTTACCCACTAGGAAAGTGCATGAGAATCAGAGATTCCATTTCCAGGATGCATTCCACTCCAGAAAGTTACACTCCTAGGCAAGCTTTGGCCTTGTTGTTGTGACCACCTGGACCCGTTTCACATCAGGCAGAAAGTGGGGGCAGTAATGATTATAAGATACACACAAGAGAGTCAATAATAGTGCCAAAAGGCAACAAACAAAGGAGTATTGAGACAGGGTTTGTTTTTGTAAGATTATACTCAATTCAGTCATTCTATGACTACATATATTCTTCTGTTTATTTATGTAATAAGGCTCTGGCAGATAAAAAAATGGAGTCTTTCCAGATGTGTGAAAAAGGCAGTTACTTGGCGAGGATTTCATACACTGTGTTGCTACAAGAGATTACTAACCAATCATCATCAAGAATATTTGGATTTTCCTTGCTAAACCACAGAAACCTTAAAGGGGAAAATCATTAAATATATAGAGTTATAGCAATATAAATATTTGACAAAAAAACATTATTGAGATGTCTCTTGGGAACCTGTGTTTCTGTAAATGTTAAGGGTTATAATGTATATACACACATCCTTCTTCCTCTCTTCTTTCTCTCCTCCCATCAAAGGCCAAAATTGTTTCAAGTTACAGCTGTGAGGCTGAGTAGCTTTATGAAGTTTTCCTTCATTGACTTGTCCTAAGAACACAATTTTCATCCTGATGTATGGCATGGCAAAAAGTATGTTAATATCTGATGAACAAATGTAAATGTTTAAAAATGAGCTGAGAAAGCTATATGATGGCAGATCCAAGGAGGCCACCTTGAAGCACCTGTGTTTTATGATCTGTGCTTTTAACAGCACAAGTGTGAGTATATTATGTGAGTTCATATTTGAATGGAGAAGAAAATCTTTTACATGTCTTTCCTTAAATGTGCAATCACAGCAAATCTCTACAAATTAACCCTTATGAAGCCAATCATATGAAGGTCTTCATTACAAAGAGAAAGTCATATGACCTTCAACATCACTGTTCATTTGTTTTGGAATTGTTTTTTTTTACTGTTGGCTTCACAGGAACAGAAGAGTTGCTGTACTAGTTGTGTGCTTTTCTGCCTTTTTTTTTTTTTTTTTTTTTTTTTTTTTTTTTTTTTTGTTGGTTTTTAGAAAATGTATAAAATTTTTGTATAAATTTTTTTTCTCTTATTTGTTTTATCTTTAAAAAAATTTTTAATTTTTTTTTTTTTTTTTTTTTTTTTTTTTTTTTTTTTTTTTTTTTTTTTTTTTTTTTTTTTTTTTTTGGAGGACAGAGAAAAAGGAACTAAAGATTTGAAACATCAGTCTTTCCTCTACATGGACAAGGAAACTCACAAAAGAAGAGCCTGACTTGGATTCTAGTTTTGGTCATATTTTAGAATCTTTCATAAGTTTAAAGTAAGGACCTGAGCCTATTGTTCAATGAGCACCCTCTGGAAATTACAGCCTGAGGACCAAAGAGATAAGGTAAGGAAAAGTAACAGTAGGTTCTTTCCTGGATCAAGGATGCCTCTATGTCTCCTCCAAGAGCCAAGGGATTGGGAGATTCCCCCTGACCTGTTTTTGAGGAGTTCATCTGTCTTAGATATCCCCTTCTCTGATGCCTCTTCAGCTTTGAAATGGATTGTAATAATTTCCAGAGCTCAACTTCACAGCTATCTCTGGTAAGACAGAGAAGGCCTTTTGATCTTTCAGCAGAACAAGGTGAAACCCTCTGCATCTCTGCTGGGCATTGCTCTTCAACCTGAAGCTGAACAGTGCCTGTAGGCACTGATGTTAACTTCACACAGCTGCTTTACTCAGGATGCACTGTATGCCTTTAGAAAGAGTTTTTTTGATGCAGCTCAATTGGTTTCCTTCTCTGCCCCCTTTGAAGTGATGTCACTATTTTGAATTTATGTGGTTAAACCAGAGTAGCCTTAAACACAGAGTATTCATGTGCCAGGATATTGTGGATTTAGTGAAAGCTCACAACAAATCAAAGGATGAAGTTCTATGTTTTATGTCTTTATTAACAAGTTTAATAAAATTTAAAATTTAATTACTTATATAATCAAAGGCTCCATAGTCTCTCAGTATATTGAGCACATTTAAGACCCACAGATATTGCAGAAGGGGGTATGCCTTTTATATAAGCCTTTTAGGGATTTAATTACAATCATGTTTCAAAAGTCATTTCAACTGTAACTGTAACTGCAAGTCATCAAACGAGTTTGCTGTAAAATATGGTACCTGGTTATAGTGAGCTTGTGTAGGAATAGTGATGGATATATTCTTCACACACCCACCTCACAGTCTACATTCTCTTTCTTACAGTATGCCTTAACAACAACACACAGTAAAACAGTGTTACTGGTGAAGAGCTGAATGTCATTATAGCATGCAATCCTTCTGCCAGCAAGCTCTCTATTTAGCAGAGGAAACAGCCTTAAGACATGTGACCCTTTAGGTGCTATCTTTTCAGGCCATGTTGCGTACAGATATCACCTCTACTAAAAGCTTTTCTGCATTCTGCTGAAGATATCCTTCGATCAATAGTGTCCCAATTTGGCATCCTCTAGTGCATATGTGTTAGAAGTATACCTTGACCCCATTTAGCTTTTGATGTATGGAAAAGTACAGCTTTTCCTACTAAAACATTTAGGTGTCTGTAGTTGCACCAAAATTTCTGTGGAAGAGGCTGGTGAGCAGAAAAGAGTTAAATGATACTAGAGGTGATGCCATTTCTAAGCAAAAGTATAAAAATATTGAGTAATATTAATAACAACACTGTTGCTGGAGTAGAGGTCTATCTAAAGTTAATATTGACCTATAAGGACAGTTATGATTTCTTTGCACAGTAGTCAATAGGAATGCAAATCAAGGGCTTGGGACATTCTTGTCACACAACAGGAGCAGTCCGATCTGCCACCCAGCAGCGAGCACAATACAGTACTCAGACAAGCAAAAATCCATCCATCTCTCTGTAGTTTCTACCTGTCATACCATGTGTCCAACCCAATAGTTATATCTCCTGTGAGATCTTGGCTTTCTCCTGTTGGTGGCCACAGCAGATATGGAGGGATTAAGCAGGGCCTTGTCCATCAACTCAATCAGTGACAGCCTCCCATAGGCTAAATGAGTTACACACAGAGCTGCAGTGAGAGTCAGGATGGGGATGATCACATCTGTTACTCCTTCAAAAGTTTTTGCCAACAACAGGAGCTGACATGACAGGAAGGCTCAGTTTCTGTATAAGAATTACTCCCTATGTAAATGTTTTCAGTTTACTTAGGGGACAGCTGTTGGAAAAACAATCTGGGGAGTAACATAATGGATTAAGATGAGAAACCTCTTGATAAGGAATCAAAGAGTTGACTCAGAATACCTGCATGTTTCCTGACCACAGGCTGAAACAGTAGAGTTATTTTGTCCATGCAGAACATCCCTGAAATAAAGAGATCAGAAGAGAATGAAAGAACTAAAAAGAATTTCTCATGAAGGGACAGCAGGAAAATGTTCTTTGTAAACCCAAGGTCAAAAAAGATAGGCTGGAGGGAAGGGTATTTGTGTTGTAGACTTATTGTGGGGTTTTTTGGTTTGTTTGGTTTTTTTTTGTTTTGTTTGTTTGTTTGTTTGGGGTTTTTTTGTGGGGTTTTTTGTGTTTTTTTTTTAATTATTATTTTTATTTTTTTATTAATTTTGTTTGCTCATAGATGCTTTGATTCTAAATGTTCCTGTGGCAGTTTCCCTCAAAGCTCTGTTCACTGTTTTGGTTGGTGTTTAATGTTCCAGGATTAAGTCCAAAGCATAGTCTAATTTATTAAGGAAATCACAGTAAAGAAATTGAGAGAACTGCCGCATATGAGCTACAAATGGCTGGAGAGCAGAGAAGGAGTTGAGCCTTGGGAGGCCACAGGAGTTAGATCCCCTGCATATCCCGTGACTGTGAAGGGCACAGGCTGACATCTTCTCTTGTGCATCATCTTCTCATTCAAGTCAAAGAAGACAGAGGTAGAGCACTTGTACTGTAAGACAACTATAATAAAGAAACCTGTCTTTGGTTTTATGAAATCCATTGCAAATGGACATGGAAAAGTGTCTGTAGTCAGAGATCTGTGACTGGTAAGTGCTCTATTGATGTTCATCCTAGACCTTACATCATCAAAGGCAGAGGTAGGGGGAACTGTGAGATGAAATTTCTCCGTAAAATTCATCCTGCTAGCTCAGACCGTCAAGACACATTTAGAGATATACTGTCAACTTTTCAGGCAATGTTGCAGACACAGCCAGCCAAAGTCCTTCAGATAGGATTCCCTGGGTAACAGGCAGTTTGCATCACTGTCTTGAACCTGAGAGGTTAAACCTGCCTTAACTGGCTTTGGATTTCAAAGTAGGTGGTCTGAGCAGGCACTGCTGCTACTGAGAAGAAATACAGGTGGCTGACGGCTGAGCTCAGTATACAGCCCTGTAAATGGCAATGGGGCACAGTCTTGCTGGGAGCCTCAGAGACTCTTGCCTCCCAGAACACATTTCCACTGCTCCCTGTCGCCCAACACACTGTGCAGCCATAAATCCTGCCCCTGAGCTCCTTCACTCTGCTCAGTTGTTAACTTTCACACATGATTTTTTTTACTGGATTTTACAGTGCTGAAATTTCATCAAGGCTGCAGTAATTTCAAATTTTGGCCCATTTAGTATCAGGACAACTGCCCAAGTCCATTTATTACAAACATATGTTATGAATTCAGTTAAAACAAACAGTCTCTTATTTTCTCAAGTCCCAATAATCATGCTCTGAACTTACTTAAAGCAAACATAATTTAAAAGCAGTATTATTTTAATAGCAAATCTGCTCTATAGTGGGTCTGAGATCAAAAGCCCTAATGTAAGCTAAATGAAACAACAAAACCTGTGAGAAAAGGTGAAATCATAGTATTTGCAAGGTTGTCTCAGTCTCTGTCTTCACCCTCCCACTTCTTTTCCTAGTTTTTATATTTAAG
Source organism: Megaceryle maxima (assembly GCA_024605025.1). NCBI lineage: Eukaryota > Metazoa > Chordata > Aves > Coraciiformes > Cerylidae > Megaceryle > Megaceryle maxima. Next base: position 14,346 of record JANHGN010000970.1, on the reverse strand, counting down.
ACAAAACAAAATGAAACAAAAATAAATAAAAGCTAGCAAAATAATGCAATACCCAGAAGTCAGGATGTGCTCCACAGCCAGCCTGGAGTTTTTCTGCATCCTTCCCTGCCTCAGTCCATGGGGATGGTGGATGGAACAAGTGCCTTTATGCAAGCACAGTTAGCACTCATTTGTCTGCCTTTGTTTTGTTTCAGAGAAAATTACCCTAAAGCTTCAGAGTGGTCTAGAAACAGGGACAAGCATTCTGAAGAGAATCCCCAAGGGTGAATAACAACACGCATCTGGTTTATGAGTGCTGCACTCAGATGTGATTTCTGCGGAGAGTTTCCACCATCAGAGCAGCTGAGCTTTTTGTGATGAGACAGAGCACTGCAATTCAAAGTCATGCTCTTTAAAAGATCTAAGCCTGGATCAACTTTTTAAAAAGAAATAGTATAAAAGCAAAAACCTTTTCTATTTCTTTCACCAAGTAGAGTCAATAAGTTTAACCAGTTTGGGTGTATGAGAGAAGACCTGTCAAAATGAAGGAGAAAGGTTTTTACCATGCTTCTACTTCAGGTCACCAGCACAGGACAGCAGTGTTGGAAAGGTTTGGCACAGTTTTTAGGCTGTGGCCAGTGCTAGTTTGGTTTGTGTATTTATTTGTCAAATAAAGCTCTAAAGTACTAACTACTAGTGACATTCCCCTGTTGAATGGAGGGGCTCTTTTGCTGTCTGTTGGTAGGGAGGGCATAACATTGTGCCATTAGACTTGTTGGGAGGAGCAAATAAACTATTTGTGAAGAGCTTTCATACTCTGCAAAGTCAGATGGACAGTTTAGCAGGCACCTGCCTTGCTGCGCAATACCCTCACCACCTGGTTGATTGTTCAGGATGAGAGTCCAGTTCGAGAAACACACCTTCATTTCAATTATTCAGCAGGAAAGGTAAAGCAGAAAGTTGAAGCACTGTCCTTGATTACTATACCATCATGTATTTTTTGCTACTGATTTCTGTAAGGATCTGTACATGACATTAAGGTCTCCCACATATTGCTTTTTCAACATGTCAGTTCCTCCTGTGGTCACCAACATGACACAAGTGTGACTGTCTTTGAGTATATCACATCAAAAGCTGGGACCCAGGCACAGCAGAGAGCCACAGACTTCAGCCTCCACTCTGTTTTGTCTATAGAAGCTTCTGGCGGGGAGCACTCACTGTTGGCGGGGAGTGAGAGGGAGAGGGGAGGACAAAACAGACCAATATACACAGATATCCATGAGGTCATCCACAAAGCATCCAACTGGCGTGGGCTTCCTATATTTTCCATACCTCTGTCAGCTCCTTTTGTGTGCATTTTTTTTTTATTTTGTGGCAACCTCACCTGAAATGCCAAAGTATCCCTACGTGCTGTGCTTTTAAATACTTTGATCAGGATTACCCTTTTACAGGGAGCATGAGATCTCAATGCAAGACCACAAAAGAGTAGTTATTACACATTTCTGCACTTCCACAGCTCTTCAGTGTATGGAAGCAAGTTTCCTTCCCAATGGGTGCTAATTGACATTGTTCACCAGAGGCTGTAGTAGGATTCCATTCTACCCTGGTTGTATCTAATCCCAATTTTGCATGCCCCTATACTGCTGTGTGAAGCATCAGCTGAAAATGATGCTACTTATTATTTTGAAAGGCATCTTCTACATAGAGTGGAAAGCAGCTCCCAGTAATTCTCCACTTGACAGTTATTTAATACATTTCAGCTCTGGTTTCAGTTCTACATTTAGATTTACAAAAAAGGATTCCTGACATTTTGTCAGTTTTTTCATCCATGCCTGTATTCCCACTTCATCTCACATTTCCTCAGTTCATTACAGCAACCCCTGCTATGACATGATAAAGCCATACACAAAAAGCCCTTTCATGGCTACTTCACACTGATATCTATTTTTGAGGGAGAAACTGAACTGAAGCAGCATGAGTCTCTAATTCACTTTTTCTCCTTGTCAGTAACTGGATTGACAGGGCTGGGGTACAGATAGACACACTGTCACCTCCAGTTTGAATGCCCCACTAGGACATAAATTCAGAATGAAGGTAGTGAAAAAATTCCAGCCCAGACAAAATCTAAAACATATTTAATGTATTGGCCAGATGAGGACAGCCATGACGTATCCTTTCGTGAAGAGAAGCTTGATGATTGCAAAACAGCTTCCATGATGAAGAAAAAAGGGGTTGTGGGCTCCTTAGTAAAGGGTAAGTAAAGGCAGTTGTTGCCTCAATTCCAAATTATCTTTTAACTTTTACCTAGAAGGTATCTTTCACCCAGCACAGCCTATCTGTTATTGACAATTCTCATATTTGTTTGCTGTAACAGCTTAAAGGATGTGGACTTTTTTCTCCTACACCTGTTTTAGCCAAGGTGGGGCAGGTCAGAAGGTCACAGGACTCTTAAGTCTGTTTTGTTGATTCTTCTAACTTGTAGCACAAGGAGGAGAGATTCAATGAAATTCAAAGATAGCAAGTCCAAAATGGAAGCAAGGGAATATATCTCCACATTTTGACACCTATAGTGATACATGTCTTGAAGCTAAAATAAAATAAATTAAGACTAAGGAATGTTTTAAACCAAGGTTAAATTTGGCAGTGCATTCTAAAGATGACACAAAATGCAGATGTTGAAAGTCAATGCTGGAAATATTTTGGAAAGGACAGAAACTCTGTGCCTCAAGATTTTATCTAACCTATATTCAGGATTAGGAGGAGATCCTTGTAGATTTTAGATGATATTTAGATTTAGATATTTAGATGACCTGTTTTATAAGGGATTATTGATAAATTTATCAGATATAACTGGCATTGATCTTTCTCAGAAAGGATCTTGGATGAGCTAGGCTCTTGGGTACACTGAAAAAAACCCTTATTATTAACTCTACCTTCTCTAAACATTTTCTGGAAGTGATTTACATTAGCCTAAATTCTCCTTTCAGAGAAATCAGACTCTTCTAAGTCTGTTCAGTTTCTGACAATTCTAGCTTTCACCAGCCCCAAGCCTGAAAATAACCCCTTAGCCCTTACATCACCCCACTGCCCCAGTTCCTGAGCTCAAAGGATGCTGTATGGCTACCTCCTTAGTTTTCCTGTTATATACGAGCTATGCCATTTGGAACACAACTACTGCCAATAGGATCAAAACAGGTGCTGAGAACTACATAGTGATCCTAAGCATTAGATCTGTTTGGTAATTAATGACTATATTTTTTTTGTTTTACTAACTGCCTCAAACTGCTGTACAGAAATGAATTTTGGTTGTATTGATGTCGATGGAGACATAACCATGGAACAGAGGAGGGCAGTTCTTCTTTCATGGATCCATTCCCTTCCCTCCCATGAATTCTCTGTGTTGCCAGAAAGAACCTCCATTAGTATCCTGGCACATTCAGGTCACCACAATTGATAAAGCAGATAACACCCTTACTTAAGAAGGAATTAACACCTTCTGGAAGGGGTGAGAATTAACACACAAGAAATCACAAAACTACTCCATGACTACAAATTAATAGACAACCTATTCACACTAAGCAACTTGGTCGACTTTCCCCTTGAGCTGAGGGTGAAAAAACATCCTTGCACAATCACACCTCAGACATGCGTCCACCAGCGTCAGTTGGTCTGTACAATAATGTCAAACTAGTTCCACAGGCCAGTGCCAAATTTCACATCCAGCTACTCCCAGAAGTCTAGAATATGAATTTCAGAAAACATATTTTTTGACAGCCCAGACTGGCACACCCACTGACCTCATGGGGAGGTCTGCACATACTTCAAGGGCAGAATATGGCTTTTAAGTACTTTATTAAATTGTTTATTTGCTTAATGTCTTCTTACAGTCATTGTTGCTGACTAAGAAGATGTGTTGCCCTTCCTGGTCTCCAAGCTTTCTTCCCAGTCTCTTCCATCCCCTGTTCTCTTCTCTCCCTCTTCCCACCCATCTCTTCCTACTTCTGTATTTCCTTCCCTGTAATAGCTCCCAGCTTCCACCATGAAGCAAAGCAGTGTTTCATATCTCCACCCTTGGGATAAGAGCTGTCATTATAGAAAACTTACTCATTCAAGATAAACCCAGTGAATTGAATTTCAACTAGATACAGTCTCCAGATGTGCAGAGCTCACCCTCTGCTAAACCTTTGGTTTAACCAGGCTGGTATTACACCATGTTAGTTTAGGTCTCATAAATTACATGATGTTCAGGTGTAAATTTGATGTCTAAATAAGTCAAATGAATCCCAGACTAGCCTTTTAGACTGTCTGTAGTCCCAGGAAAGCAACCCTGCCACAGTTATATTACTAAAATATTTTGCAAAACCCTCTTGCAGTCAATGAGGTTGCAGAAGTATATTGACATTTAGTTTCTGCATATTTCCAAGCTTCTTGACAATACAATGTCTGTATTTCCACATTATTCTTTTCAGTGAAAATGTTTCTGGAATTGACTGTTTTTTAGAGTAACTATGCTTTATTTTTCTTGTTTAAATTTGTTAAATAACAATAATTCTTTTCTTCACTCTTTGTTAGGTAATGAGGAGAGCATGAAGCTCCCAGTAAAATAAGGGGGTTTGACCCTGGAGAAGTGTGGAAGAAGAAATGGAAAGAGACTAGTAGGGACATTTTTTTTGGCACACACTGTCCAAAGACCTCTGGGCATTTTAGCCAAATATAAAGCATAACAGGAACAGCAAGGTAAGGTGCTGCAATATTTTACCAGAAGAGAAGCCAAGGAGGAAAATAACACAGGCTTTGCCCCTTCCTCTGTAGTCCCACCCATGTTAAAATACAACCCAAGAGAATATTCAGTTAATCACAGGCAATGCAAATGACCACTGCAAAACCAGGGGTGATTCAAGGAGGGGAGATTTTGAGAAAAACAGAGCAGAGTGAAGAGGTGGCAGTCAGCACACACTCACCTGCTCTCTTCATGTGTCTGTGAAATTGGCTACCAGTGTTAGACCTCTTAATGAGGACTACAACACCAACCCATGCAGTAACCTTGATCAGGTGAATTTTGGCTCACTCTTTTAAAGCCACAGATATGTAATTTCTGCAAACACTTCTCACATACATATTGATCAGCAAAAGCAGCCCCAGGATGGGACCTGCCTCTGTGGAAGACCTAACACTGGGCTTGGTAGTAGGAAACTCCTGCTTTGACAGTATAGGCAGTCTACCACTAAATTACACAGTATCTTGCCAGTCCTGGTAACAGCCATGGAATTTCTACCCAGTCCTTTCCTGTGGAAGTGAGATGACAGGGTCAGAGCTCCCTGCACCCCACCTGACAGCCACAGGACTCAGTGGGGGTGAGGTCTCACCTGCACCCACCAGTCCTGGAAAGACCTCTTGCACATCACAACAGATTCCCACTTGAAGGCACCCCAGAAGCTTTGGCATATTCACCTCCTTAAGTGTATGGTGTGAAGAGTTTATTAAGGAACTGCTTAAAAAAGCACAGACAGCTCTAAATTAAGATGAGAAACCTCAATGCAGTGCAGATTATAAATATGGACGGAGGGGCAACAGTGGTGGGGAAGCCTGGGATAGACTCTCTACATACTTTTGTCAAGCTTTAGTAGATTTGGTAAATAATTGAGAAAAATATGTGTGGTGTTGAAGGCAAGGTGATCATCCTCCTGGCTGCTGGTCTGTCACAAAGTGACCCACACTCCACTCCTGTGAGCTCAGAATGCTGCTGGAAGAGAACTAAATGGAGGGTCTGGGCCTAATTTACCTAAGAAAACAAGAAATAGCTTTAGGAAAAATACACTTATTGATTCTTTTGCTAAATGTGTTTGTTTTCATAGCAGCAGGTGAATAATGTCAGAGGAGGAACTTTAATCACAACCAGAGCAAGTACACTACTGTGGCTATAATTGAGGAATAATTAATTTCAAAGTAGTACAAGTTACATTTTCTCAGGTTGCTCATTACATGCCATTTGTATGTAATCACTCACATACACACAACACATCCTGGGACACATTAAGCAATTCATTTTCATGTATTTAAAAAGGAGCTTCTTGCTGTTAAATTGCTCACTTCCTTTTCAGAATTCATCAGTATTTACATAGTTTTTGCCAATGTTTATATTAAGAGCAGAGGTGCTAACAGATCAGTAAGATAATTTTCCCTCAGGTCTGCACAGGAATTTTCTGTACTTTCCCAAAGGAATCTAGAACATAATCCACAGTATTTAACAAAAATGGATTGATTGTCAAATGCGTTATTTTCATGCCAGTCCTGCGGTTTCTTAGGTTATGATTGTTATGGTAGCTGTGTCTTTCTCCCTCATACACAGGCGTTTCTGTACACATGTTGACACAGTACATCAGACACTGTTATGACATAACTAATTTTTAGGACCATAATTAGTCCAGATTGTGTTAGCTCAATAAAGCTTCTAAAGCAAAAAGCTTTAAAGGCTTTTTCTCCTCTTTCTAACTTGTAGCTTTTCTAGCTTGCCTGGATTTTGGCACCAAAGGATGATTGCTTTCTTCCACAGGCAAATGCAAAATCCATCAGAGACATCTTGCCTGCACAACAGCAGGCATGCCTAATGCTCTCCTTACAGAGGACACTGTGCAAAGCCACCAGCTAGTCCATCCTGCAACTTCTGTGTAGTTGCAAAAAATGCAAAAAGTGAGAAACCACTGGATGACAGGCTGAAGGAATGCTGACTGCACCTTGTCTCTATCAGACACAAGTACAATACTGTCTAGACATTATTACCCAGCAATTTTCAGTTTAAGGAGTCTCTTCATTAGGACTGAAAAGCATGACCTACCATCTTGCCCAGGGTGTAACTGGGCAGGATCACTTTGGTTCCTTGCCAGGAGAGAGCATCAGAAGTGCACAAACAGACATGTAATGGCTACCAAAGCAAGTCTGCATCAGAAGCTATGCCTAGATTGGCCTGAAGTGAGAATTACGCATATTGGCTAAGATCATACAAGCAATAAACACATGAGTATTGGATTCAGAAAACATAAGGGTACCAGAAAATCATAAAAGTTTTTCAATATTTATCAGGGGCATGCAGCAATGACAGTGTAATGATACTAATCCTAGAACCAGGCAATATTTTTAAGAACATCTGTCAAGCTAATGGGCACACAGATTCTGAATGCATTTTTATGATTAAAAATCACTGTTCATAAGAAATTGTTCTTTCTTAAGACAGATGAAATTTTCAAGCTCAAGTACAGGAAGTTCCGTAGTCAGCAGGAGCAGCGAAGTGATCATTCCTCTGTACTTGGCTTTGGTGAGGCTGCACCTCGAATACTGTGTCCAGTTTTGGGCCCCTCTCTACAAGAAGGACATTGAGGTGCTGAAGAGGGTACAGAGGCAGGCTACCCAGGGTTTGAAGCACGTCTCTTATGAGGAAAGGCTGAAGGTTCTGGGGCTGTTTAGCCTTGAGAAAAGAAGGCTGAAAGGAGACCTTATTGCTCTCTACAGCTACCTGAAGGGAAGTTATAGTGAGGCGTGAGTCGGTCTCTTCTCCCTAGTGACAAGCGATAGAACAAGAGGAAATGGCCTGAAGTTGAACCAGGGGAGGTTCAGGCTGTATATTAGGATTTCTTTACTGAAAGGGTTGTTAGGCATTGGAATAGCCTGCCCAGGGAGGTGGTGGAGGCACCATCCCTGGAAGTGTTTAAGAGCCAGGTAGATGTTGTGCTTAGGGGCATGGTTTAGTGGTTTTGATAGGGCTAGGAATAAGGTTGGACTTGGTGATCTTGCAGGTGTCTTCCAGATGAAATTATTCTATGATTCTAACCTGAGGAATAACTGCTTTACTTTAAGGGTTACAGAGCACTGGAACAGACTCCCCAGAGACATTCTGGAGTCTCCTTTTCTGTAGACTTTCAAGACCTGTCTGGATGCATTTCTAAGTATCTGCCCTAGTTTTGTCCTGCTCTGGCAGGGGGGACTGGACTCGATGATCTTCGGAGGTCTCTTCCATCCCCTAACATTCTGTGATTCTGTGACTGTGAAATTTGCATTTCTGAATGTTTTCTTCAGGACTCATTGTCTTAAAGAAAAATCTGAATAGGCATGTTTTTAACCTACACTGACTTAGTTTACTGAAGAAAACTTTCAGGTTACATGACTATGGATGAAGCATAAGGATTTAAAATATTATATTTCTTAATTAACAAATCTTTCATACTACTATTACAAGAAAAGAAGTTTCTTGGATTGTGAATTGTTAGCACATCTTACTCCCCAAATTTGTATATGACCATTTATTATTAGTAGTAGTAGTAGTATTTCTGAGGTAGCATCCCAGATTTCAGGAAAAGCAAAAACTGAAGTCTGGAACCCAGACAGGATTCTGTAGCTGCTTTAGATGTTTCATGAAGCTTTACAAAGGCTAGTTACTTCAGTGGGTCTATACCTTCTTACAAAGATATAGCATTCAATATATTAAATCAGTATTCTGAAGGACACATTTGGTTAAGCAAATCTCTTGAAAGATGACCTTTTTACCTGGCTATTGTCACCAGCCATTTTCAGGTTCAATACAGTTATCAGCACATGGCATGTAGGATATTTTCATTTCATATCTTCATCCTCATTTTTTAAAGTCAAATATTCATTTTAAGATGTCTGGTCAAATGTAAACCCTGTAAATGAAGTGTGTTTGATATCAGAATACTTTTCCAATACCTGAAAGCACAAAGTTTCACATACTGTCTTAACTAACTTTTCCTTTTACACGTTTTCCTTTCTGACATTGCTAATCCCTAGCTGGTATACAGGTTGTGTCCTGACAACATGCTTTGTTGTCATTTTAGCATCTGTAATTGTTTCTATCCATCAAATTAATCTTCTCTTCCCTCTTTATGAGCAACATGCTTAGTATTTTTGAGGACCAGTCTCATTTCCTGAAAGGAAATGTGTTTCATATTAAAAATCTTCACTTTGTCTCATTTGTGTATCTCCTAGTGTACTTCTAGTTTGCTTTCTTTCTCATTTTCCTCGTTTCTCTTAAAAGTCTCCCCTTTAGAAGTGCTACAGTCTCACATATGGTAGCTCCACTATTTACGTGGAACTGTATTCCTTTCAGTTATTCCTTTAAAAATGTTGGCTGCCTTCACCTCCCTGATTACTTCCTCCCCTGTACTTAAGAGGAAATGCCATGTATGATTTGTACTTTCGATGACTCCTCCTGCAGAAAGTTGCCTGCCGATGCCAGCTTGCAAACAGCCTGATGAGCTTGCAAGGGTGTTTATGAACACACGGACTATTGTAGTGAAATTATTGTGATGGGCCTGAAACAGGGCTGTTTTGTCTAACTGACAGGGTGTTGGTTTTACCACGTCTGTGCTAGTAGTCTTCTTATTCCCAGTCTCATCTTTCCACTTTTGCTGCTGGCATCCTTCTGCCAGTTGGGGTATCTCTTTGCCAACTGCTTTTGGTATTCATTGAAATTGAAAGACAACGCCAACATTCAGTGGATGTATTTTACTTCTGGGAAAAAACTAAGCAATGCGAACTCTCTAAGCAGGTTAAGCAGTCTCAGGGGCTAAGACAAAAGCATGCAAAGTGTCCAATCTAACTTGCACATGGCCTTAAACAACCCATGTCTTCCAGCCCTTTGTTCATAGAAATTTCCCATGTAGCAGTTTTGGGGCAGGGAAAAGCTGTCCAATATTTTGTATACATAGACGCTGTGAAGCTCTCTGTTCAGACAGAAACATTTGAGGAACAAGTGACCCTTGTAACAGGATATGTGCAATCCCAAAAGGCAGTGAATCTACTTAACCAGATGACATCGCAGTCCTGCATATATTATCATAAAGATTGGTACAGGAAGGGATTTAACTGGGAATACAAGTTATCCTGCAGAACAAAGGTGAGTTGAAGGTAATAGCACTTGAGCTATCGCTCCAGCATTCTAATGACTGGACATCAAAGTGAGCCCTTGAGTCACAAGCGCTGTTGTCTGATGAACACAGCAGAAGCCTGTACTGGATCAGTTCAGCTGCTGCATCTTGTATGTTGGGCACACTAAATTAATTGATGAAACAAGTCAGAAGAGAGAGTGTTTTTAACCAGTTATGTTAGAGATAAATTTCTCTTTTCTGAGGCCTTAAGTGCCTTGATTCTACACATTAGATAGCACTGAATAAACAGTGTTAAAATAAATATTGTTCAAATAAGTCCCAAATCATTTGACTATTTTGATAAAGGCATTTATACCAAAGCTTAACAACTGTCCGTAATTGCATTCTGAGTCATTTTAGTGTTCTTATTTTGGCATGAAGAGAAAAGCAAATGTTTCAAAAAATTAAATGGCTATTGTGATCATCCATTGGAAACTAGATAAGGACAATTCCCCCTCCACTGTTGCACTTTGAGCAATGGGAGAAAAAAAAGGTTTCCCTTTCCTACTTTATGTTTCCTCCAGGATGTCAGTGTCTTCAGAAATGTCTAGTACTTGCCTTCTGCCACACCAGGCTCACATTTGAGAGGTAACACAGCAGACTGTAGGTAATCTCAGTGTAGTTGCCTTAATATGTATTAGTAGACGTAGTTAATGTGGTTAAGTATAGATGCTTGCTGCTATTCTTTGTGGGGTACCTTCAGACTTTGAAACCTGTTTGTGCTGAGATTTTCAAATGTAATTTGAAGTGATCCCTGTAATTCATTGAAGCTGCCCAAGCTGGGAGAGTGTAGAGCATCTACCTTCTGGAAATTGGGTACTCAGAAGGTATTTCAGTTCTGAGTCCTGGAAATCATTGGTCACATGTGAACATCTTGACCTCACTGCTTTTCTGTTGAAGCTAAGTTGTCAAATACAAAGTGGTTTATTTTTGTCAGATATGGTAGAATAAAACCAGCCCATAACCTGATTGTTTCTCCAGGGATAGTTTGGACAAACAATACCAGCATGTTCATTGAGCATTCATTGGGTATGGTTGTACTTGGTGATCTAGGAGGTCCTTTCCAACCAGGAATATTCTGTGAGTCTGTGCTTACAATCTCTCTCTATATCCCATACATCACAAATGGACAGAAAATGAAATTTTCTCTATTAACTTATACAGAGACTTAGCAGATATTAAAAATAAAAGGTGTTCTGATGTCAGGCCTCAGTGTTGCATTCACAATGGTGTTATTCATATCAGACGATCTTTGGTCTCACTTCTTTGTTCAAACATTCTTCAAGTGCACTGGAAATTTGGTGACGGGATGGAAAAAAAATACGGAGCAAAAGACCCTTTCTAGATTGTACACACTTCATTCATTTATCTATCCTGAGCAAAGAGAAAACAAAAACATACTCGTTCCCCTAGTAAAGCGCATTACTGATTTTCCTAATGTTGGTCAGAGATCGTGGTAATCAGCAGGCCTTGCTATTCTTATTGACTTTTTACTCATATGAAAAGAACGTATTCTTCAGGAAGGTGAATTTCCCAAAATCTATTTCTGTGCTCAGCCTTAACAATACCCAAATGAATTAATTATTTGCTCTAGGGGGAGGAAAAAAGATATTTTAATTAATTTGCAGCTTCCTCAGTTGCTTTGGTAATCTCAGACATTTGTCACCCTCAGCAACATATGTAGACTCTGATTCATGTGAGTTCATGTGAGTCCTGTGGTCCCACATGAATCGGAAGCAGGGATGAACTATCCAGAAGACATGCCCTATGACATGTAGTTTCTGGGAACTCAAACAAAATTCCCTCCCATGTCTTCGTTCAGTAGCAATGTGATTTAAACTCTGCCTATTTAACACAAATGTGATCATGCTCACAAAGATGCTTAAACTATTTCCCAATTGTATTTTAATAAGAAATTACTGATTACATGACTCAAAATGCAAGTTTAAACACACTTTCTGTTTAAGGAGAAAAAGAAAGCACACACATTACTATTCCTGTCTGTTGCTCCTTGGGCTTCCTTGTACAGGAAACAGATGTAAACTAAGATGTTCCAGCTATCAGAGAAAAATGGCATGCTGCCTTTCTCCTCTCTCCTCCTTTGGAAGGCTTAAGTTTCGATTCCCTGATAGAAAGCCCAAATTCAGGGATAAGGTAGAGAAGGAAAAGGGGGAAGGGAAGGGAAGGGAAGGGAAGGGAAGGGAAGGGAAGGGAAGGGAAGGGAAGGGGAAAGGAAAGGAAAGGAAAGGAAAGGAAAGGAAAGGAAAGGAAAGGAAAGGAAAGGAAAGGAAAGGAAAGGAAAGGAAGGGGAAAGGAAAGGAAAGGAAAGGAAAGGAAAGGAAAGGAAAGGAAAGGAAAGGAAAGGGCCATTCTTCACCTTTAACTAGATTTTTCTCCTCCTGTAACTGATTCACTACATAGACTCTCCAAGCAAAATAACAGGGAAATATTCAGAAAATATTTCCTCAAGACCTTTGCTTTCAGAGCACACTTTTTCTTCATTTGGACTCATCTCCTTCAGTGAAACATTTTTCTGGGCAGAAGAGGAAGGTTTTTGCACAAGAGCAGTGCAAGAGAAAGGCAAAGAGGCAGGGAGAGATTAGTATAATTCCTTTTTCATCCATATACAGGGTGCTGAGATCAGTAGATCCACTTGCACTCTTGCTTTGGCCACAGTCCCGTGGACAGTTCTGCTGGTGTTTGGCATTGCTCAGGAAGATGGTGTGCTGAGAGCAATGGGGAGGCTCAGGAGGAGAAAGTGAAGCTGATGGGAGTTTACAAGCTTGAAGCTTCAGTCTAAAAAAAACATCTCTAGGAAAAACTCAGAAATAAGTAATATTTCTCACACCCTAGTTAAAGCCAGGGTGTAGCACAGTGCATCACATCAGTTTTCAATTCGTATTTTCTATTTACACTTTGATATTGCCTAAGGATCCCAGTTTGGACTAAGTCTCAAAAATAGTGTCTTAGCTAAGTACCAGATGCACTTGGACATGCATCCTGCACACGTGGGCCTTCCTGTTCTTCTAATGTCATCAGAACCTACTGAAGCTGCCTCCTGCTCATACAACCTAATTACCAAAGAAACAAGTTGTGAAGAGAGATAGTGTGTCATCACATCAAACAGCTGGACCCCAGAGGCTACATGCTCCTGGACCCCATGGTTACATGTAGACATAGTGTCTAGCATTGTATGAGCACAAAGCACTAGCACGTTTACAGCCTTAGCAGCTTCTGTTCAAAAAGACAAGCCAGATAACTACATACAACCACAAAAGCCACTTTTTGAAAGCTGAATTTGATACAAGATCTGTGTGTGTTTTCACAGTTTCCTAATTCTAAATCATTAATTTCCCTTAACATCACCCACAGCATCCATTTGCCAGTCAAATGTCATCATAATCCCCAGTGTTCAAATATCCTATTTCCTTCCTGTCATATCAACCACAGGGTAGCCATGGACATTTTTTGGAGGCATATTCTTTTGATTCAGTATGACTTCTGTGATTGTGGCTAAGTTGGCCTTAGCAGTACTCCGAAAAATGTGTGAAATGTCCTTTGCCTGGAATCTTCCCACAGGCTGAAGTCTCATCACTCAGAAGAGGAAAACCTGAAAAATGGGGTTACAGGCATGATGCAAAATGTCCTTATCTAGACATGGACAAAGCACAAGTTGAAGGGTGATGGATTGCCCATCTCTTTTGCATTGGGCAATGAGGCATGTCACTTCCACTTGTGATATAGCTACTGCACAGCTCTCAAAGGACATCAGAGCTGTGCTTATCTTGCTTCCTCTGTGATCTGCTGTTAAGGGTCCTCCCTTCTCCTGAAATCAACAATCAAAAAGCACTGGAGTAGGTTGCACAAAGTGGTTGTGGAGTCTCCATTCTTGCACATGTTCAGAACCCATCTGGACACAGCCCTGGGCAACCAGCTCTAGGTGGCTCTGCTGGAGTAAAAGTATTGGATCAGATGACCTCCAGAGGTCCCTTCCAAACTCAGTCAGTGTGATATTACCTACAGATAGGACAGCCTTTCAGATTACAATATTGCTTTATTGGAAGAAAAAAAGCTGGTAAATTTAGGGGAAAAAAAAAAGATAACCCAAGCAACAGAAGATGTACCTGTCTAGCTTACCACCATCTAACTGTCCATGTAGGCTTCCTCATACATCCTGCTTTCCCAAAACCATGTTAAGGCTTCATAGTCTGGGTGTTTATAGCACTGATGAAATCCATATTATTCTTTCTGTTTCATGAAATGTGCTGTTAAATCCCAGTCTTATCACCAGTCTTATGGTGATATTCTTATAAATTATATTCTTATAAAAGATATTCTTATATTATTCTATGGTGCATGAAGATTTTGTAGGTCAGTAGTTCAAATTAAAAGGGTGACAAAACTGTTTTCCCTATCCTTAATGATTTTT
>JANHGN010000969.1:0-31207 GCA_024605025.1 Megaceryle maxima | reverse complement strand
CCCCCGGGGGCGGGGGGGGGAGGGGGGGGGGAGGGGGGGGGGGGGAGGGGGGGGGGGGGTGGGCGGGGGGCGCGGCGACTCGGTTCGGCGGCGGCTGCTGCTGCTGCTGCGGAAGGTTGCCGGTGCCGCGGCGGCGAGCGGAGCCTTTGCAGCCGGCAGCACCCGCAAGCCCCGGGGTATGCGCTCGCCGCTGCCGCTGGAGCGGGGTCCGGGTAAGCGGGCGCGGAGGAGCGCGGAGCGAAGCGGCGAGCGGCGGGGGAGCGGGGCGAAGGAGCCCGGCCGAGCGGCGGAGGATGCGCCCAGCCCCGCGGAGCCGAGCACAGCTGCAGCGCGGCGCGTCTCGCCCGGCCGCCGCCCGAGCCTTCGGAGGTAACGGCAGTGGCGGAGGGGAGCGGGCAGCGGGGCAGGCGCACCGGGATGGAGCTTTGGGGGCGCTGGGGTGAGGGGGGCACCTCCCTGGAGACCTGCGGCTCCTCAGAGCATCGATCAGCAAGTGGGAGCTGAATCCCTCCCAGCGGGGCTGGGATGAGGGAAGGACCCCCCAAGGGCTCCTTGGGGCAGGCAGATGAGGGGCACCGCGCTCTCCGCCCCTCCTGTCCCCGTCCGTCCGTCTGCCCAGCGCCCGAGCTGCTGGAGGCCCAGCCCCGAGCGATAGCAGCTGCTCAGAGTCAACCTCAAAACCGCCGCGATCGAATCTCGGCTTTGAGGTTCGATGTACCCAGTAACCTCAGGCAGCATGCACTGGAGACGGGCAGAGCTGGGCGGGGGACTGTTGGCAAGCCGGCTGCTTGCCCACTGCCACCTGCTCCCCAAAACCAGCCAACTTTGGGCTGAGTCCATGGGGCACCTAGCACCCAGTGCTGCCAGTAGCTGGGAGACAGTCCCTGCCTTGGACAGCTCTGGATAGAGCTAGAGTTGAGGAGAAGGGTGCCTGGACCATCATGGCTTGACCTCTAGGGACCCCCAGCTCATTGACCAATGATAGTCCAGGTTTAGCAATGCTGGGGGGGGGGTTTGACTCGATCCCAGGCATTTCATTTCTAGCTTTTCATTCACCAGATGATCTGCCCAGCTGGGGAAGCTGCCTTCACACATCTTACATCTTGCTCGGCTCCCCTGCCAAATTAGGGCAAATTGCAAAGCTGTTCCTCTGCCCTTCCCCCCGCATCCATGGCTCTGCGAGAAACTGAGTCTCCTCTTGTGTTCCTCGACTTGTATAGGAGCAACCCATCACAACAGTGACCAGAGAGCCTCAGGGATCTCTCTCTTTTAATCTGCTGCACTGCTAACAGAGGAGAGAGAGGGGTTTAATTATCCTCAAGTGTCAGTTCAAGATAAATCTGCTGGGACACGGCTCTTGGCAGGTGCGAAATAACAGGATGTTTTCATGCATGGGAGGCTGAGCTGCAAACAGTTCAGTGGTTTAATTGGCGGCTCCTAGGAAGAGTTCATATCAGGGTACAGAAAATGGGATGGTGTGGGCTCCAGCAGTGATCCTGGTGCTACAGCTGTGGCAAAGGGAAGATGGATGCTGAAGGCTAAGAACTTTCTCTGGTGCATCGCTCTGGGGTTGGTAGCACAACCTCAAGCTGATGCCATCCTCTGAGGGGCTGATGTTTTTCCAATGTTGCTTCATTTCTGCTCATCTTCCCAGTCAGTTCCCAAGGGAGTCCTTGTGGGGCCATCAGGACATGCATCTGGGTTTATGCATCTCCTTGGCTCTTGGGGAGCCAAGAATGATGGAAATATCTCCAGAACATGAGCACTCTGGAACTGTCTTCTAGGGATATAAGGTGGAATGGCCTCAGGGTTTATTGAGCAGCTTCTCCCTTCCCTTGCCAAAATCCCTCAAATGCTTTACAGGAGCTCTCAAGATAAGCATTTGAAGAGTTTAGGTTCTCTGGCTCCATGGAGAAAAGCCTCTTCCCTCTCCAAACAGCTATGGCATGGGAGCTCAGCACCCAGGGGGGATGTCCCCACCCTGTCCAGGCTGCAGTGCTTGGATGTGTGGAGCATCTGTCTCCTTGTCTCCTGTCCTGCCTATGCTGTGCTTGTTGGCCCCTGGAGCTGGATTAAGATTATAGAGCAGAAGCTCCTCCATACGGTTCTCCAGCTGTGCTGTCCCACCGTGGCAATATCGCTACCATGAAATGAGGCCTCTCTGTGGCCAGGCCCTGTAATGTGTTGGTCTGGGACACACCAGTGTGAAGAAGAAGGACATCATATTTATTCAATTGTTCATCTGGGTGTGCTGAGCTCTTCTCTGTCCTTGTTCCTTAGCCTTCCCTGGGCAGGTGTGGGACAAACGGTTGAAAGAAAATGTGCTCCCCATCCCTGCTGGCTCATGGGGGGGATGCAAATATGAAGCACTGGTGCTGCTGCTTTCCTTTATAAGACTGTGGTGTTGTGTTATTGCAGTTATGTTCCTTTGTTCCTTCTTTTAGGGTCCAAGATAGTGACTTAGCTGTACTTCATTTCAGTGCTGGGTGGGACAAGCTGGCCCTCCTGCAGTTCTCACCAGCATGTGAGAGCAGCTGGTGTTAGAGGTCTGGGATTGGTCCTGCCTTATTTGCACCAACCACCATCAGTTCTGGCTCCTCTTGCTAGTTGCTGGTGTCTGTTGCTGACACTGTAAGGAGATGTTTAGTAAATGTCCTTGTAACTGGGTGAGTTTTGTAGATGTGCAGATAGGGTGTGTGCAGGCAGACCCAGTTATTAGGCGTCATCTCAGCACCGTCCGCTTTCCATTTGTGCATGGTGAGTGCTGCTGTTTGCTTGCAGCCGTGCTCCAGGCCTGCCAGAGTCGCATCCCTCCTTTGCAAACCTGCTGCTGTGCAACTTGCAGGTGGCTGTTTGGGTGCATCCTGGTGCTGACCACTGTGGCCTGCATGGTGCTGGTCCTGATGCAGGGTAGCGGAGTAAATGACCGGGAGTGTCTTGGCTGAGGACAGCTCTGCGAAGAGGCTTTCTTGCCATAGTTAGCTGTGCCCGAGTCTTGGACAAAGGTGTTTTGGAGGTGTGATTCAGGAACAGAGACTCTTCCTCACTTCTCCTTGGAGGTCAAGCTGCTGTGAGACAGGCTGGACCTAGTGAGAGCAGAGCCCTCACTCATTTCAACTGCAACAAGCTTGTGATGCCACCTGTGACAGGAGCGCATTTAGATTTGGTGTATATCCCCTGCCTTGACTTTGTGCTTTGGATCAAGGTATAAGAGCTTTTCATGCACACAATGAGGGGGGAAAAAAAAATAAATTAAAACCACAATCCTCAAAATGTTTGCAAATCCAAGAGCTTATCCTCACCCCAGGCAGGCAATGTTAACCAAGGGTAGGATCAGTAAATCACAGAATCAGCTACTTTCATCATTGAACATGAGGTAGCTGGGGGCGTGGCTGACACAAAGCGACATAACCACACGGAGTCATTGCAGGGATGATCAGGATCCGGCACCGTGTTTGTTGTGTGGGGTTGTTGTTTTTGGTTTTGTTGTTGTTTGTTTTTTTTTTTAATACCATTGCAGTGAATGGCCTGGGAACCAGCAGGGCTCCCAGCGACATGTGGTCAGGACTGGGACCTAGATGGGTGTGATCAACAGAAAAAAGGGTGCTTCAGGTACCAAGAGCACCCACGGAACCAGTCCCTTGCTCAGGATGATGGGAGAGACAGTGGCTGGTCCAGGACCAGGTGGACTGAGCTAATGCAAGTCCCTCCCTTTGTCAAAAGGGGCTGATAGCTTGTTCCTCAGCACTTCAGTTTTTGGTTGAGCTCCCAACTTTTAGCTTGGGGAGGAGATTTAAACAATCCCTGCAAAGCTGAGAACATCCTATATGGAGATCAGCCCATCAACGCCAACAGTAATAACTGTAAAGGGGCTGGTTGTCCAGCATCCTGTCACTTTAGCAGCTCTTCTACCTCCGCTTGCCATCAAAGCCCATCTCCAGTGAGGCTGGTTTCTGCTGTTGAGAAGTGACCATCATGTCTTGGTACTTGGGGGACTGTCGGGGAGGTGGAGCAAAGCAAGGTGGGACAGGATCAGGCTGCCCTGGCGTATCAACATCATTGATGCACAACACCTCAAGGCAGCCTCTGCCACAGCTGACCCTATGTGGGGCATGTGTCAGCAGCAGCAGGGAGATGACAGACTGGCAGCTGGCCTTCAAATCTGTCCTTCTGCTATGCCAAGAGCAAACTCAGAGTGGGCAGAAGTAAGGCAAGTGGCATCTCCCTCACCTGCACTTGTGTGGAGCCAGGCTGGCGTGTGCTATGTGGGCAGAAGCTCACCTCAGGGTAAGCTGTGAGTAGAAGAGGACGGCACAGGTCTTGTGAAAGTCATCAGGGCTGAGAAACCCAGTGCACAGGGAGCATTGCAAGTATCTGAAGGGTTTTCTTGGCATGTTTGGATCTAGGATATGGGCCAGAGCGGTGGCAGCTCCCAAGTGCCCCAGTGGTGTTAGAGGCTGTGGTCAGGCCAGTCCATCTGGAGTTTCATGGCATTATCTCTTAAATGTCTTTAACTGCAATAGGATGGCTTGACTGAATGGATTGTACTCTGTAATTAGTTAGCTGGGTGCACTGTATGGGAAGCAGCTACCTTGGGAAGCAAGGGGGGAATCTACCAGTGAGAGCCATTAAGCTTCAAATGGCTATTTCTCATTAAACCAGTGTCATGCAGCATTACTCACTGGGTGCAGGAAGTCAGTTCCAGTGTCCTGGCCCTTTTCTAGGTGACTAACTGCAGTTTTGCTGCCTGACTGTTCCCCTGAGCCCAGAGTGTTGCACCCCACTCCCCCTGTGGGAGCCACCCACCTGCCTGGCCTCAGAAACCTGCTGGGAGGAGAGTTGGTGCCAGCTGGGGTGTATATGGGGGTGCTAGGGGGTGCCCCTCTCCTCTGGAAGACAGACCCTGTGAGGGGCACAGGATGGTGCTGCCCTGCAGCCTTCCTGCACCTTCTGCTGCACGTTTGCTCAGGCTCCTTTGTCTGCTGTTAGCATCCATTTGTATCTTTAAACAGAAAGCGTCCCTCTGAGATTCACTGGGTTGTTTTTTTTCCCCTTTGTGTTTACTGTGGGGATTAATAAGGAACCACAGCGTAAGGGAAATCAGCAGTGGCTCCTTGTTTATGGCTTCAGTTAGGAAAGTGCTGCTTGGGCTGAGCTTGGCCTGCCTGGTGCTGGGCCAGTCAGCCATGGGGCAGGTTGCCCTTCCACTGGTGTAATAAGCCATGCCTTGCCTACAGCTGGCTGCCACCCTGGCCTGGGCAGGAGCCAAGGGGCCACCAAGGCCTGGGTGGGAGCCTGCAGCCCCTGGGGCCCAGGCCTGCCAGGGCTGCAGAGCCCAAGCCTGGCCCTCCCAGCCTGTGGCAGGGTGTGTGCTTGGCTCTGCACGGTCTCCGCAGCTCTGGCTTGCTCAGATATTTCAGGTCTTTGTTGATTTATAAGGTTTTTATGTTTTGGGTGTGCATAAAGCCCTGTGTGTTGCTAAGAGCTCCTCATTTGTGGCTCTAGGCCCACTTGTGCAGCTTTTCCTCCCCAGATTTGCCCTTGGTTCTGGAAAGGCTTGGCAGCTTTGGCCATAGCAGGGACAGGTGGCTCCTGTCATGGTGCTGGACCTGTCTGAGGGATCCATCCAGCATCCATGGCTCCATCTTCAGTTGCTGGGTTCCTTTGGTGCCCATTTGGCATGTGGCGAGCCAGGGTGTTCTCTGCTAACAGGCATGTCTGTGGTCTTGTAAAATTTCAAGCTGGTTTGTGGCAGAGGAGCCAAAGCTGTGCCCACTGTGCCCATAAAAATGGCCTCTCTGTTTTGCCCATGTTTGCTTTTCCCCTCCTCAGCACTGGGAGGCTTTGCCTGAGTGCCACCAGGGACCGCAACCTGTGTCCCCTGCGCATGCTCTGAGCTGCCCATGAGCACCCTTTCTTGAGCTGCCTACTGCATGTCAGTGGTGCTGGCATGGGCTCTCCATGGGCTGCTGAGGTCCAGGGGCTCCCTGGTGGAGCAAGAAGGCTGGGCTGGAGGACAGCAGCGTAAAACACAAGGGTCAGCATCACTGCCAAGCCAGAGAAGAGTTGTAGTGCCTCTGCGCCACAGGCTGATAAATCTTGGGGGAAAAAAGACAAAGGAAAAGAACATAAAAAGGCATGTTCCAGCTCAGCTTAACCCACAAAGGAAACCCACGTCATTTAAACAGCAAAGCTTTTAAAAATAGAACTTTTTAGCAGAGACTGCTACTCGGGAGAGTCAATGAGCTCTGTTTCAAGAGTTGGGGAAACAAAACACTCCGGGAGCTGTGAAACAAAACCCCTCATTTTCCAGCTCTCCAAGTATCAGGGGTGGCTTCTTAAGCTCTGTGTTTTTCCAGCCTGGCTGCATGATGGTTGCTGGCTGCTCCTGGCTACTGCCGCTTGCTGGAAACAGGGAATTCACCATCTTGCTGAACAGGAGAATCTGTGACTCGAATCTGTGTTACATCTCGCCTTGCTTTCCCACTTGCTGGCAGGGCTGAAGGGGAGGTGGTGAGCCCTGTAGAGCAATCCTGATTTTTTTGTTTTGTTTTGTTTTAATTGGCTAAGGAGTTCTCTCATTTGCTTTGCTTCTGACTAATGAGGCGTGTCTCACTTTGACAACGTGTCACAAGCAATAAATGTCTTGGGAGCTGCTGGTCTGCAGGGCTGCCCTCGTGCTCCTGCCTGAGCTTGCCCTCCTTCACATCACCCTGTGCCATTGGCTCTTACCCCAGCCCAGCCTGTGAGTGTCCTCCCAGAGAAGGAGAGGAGGGTCTGAGTGGGAAAGCAGCTATCCCCATGGGCTGGCCTTGAGGCTGTGGATTCCTAGGCTTCCTGTGTTGTTTGCCTGGGCTAGGAATTTGAAAACAGAAGTCGCCAAGGACTGAGATCAACAGTTATTTAGCAGCCATGATCTTGGCTATGCTTTCACAAAGATCTCTGCTGTGGCTCAGAGTGTGAGCTCTGTGCTAGGCCCTAGCTGATCTCACCAGGAGCTCGGGCTGGCTGGTGGTGAAACAGCATGCAAGGGAAGATCCTATGGAAGACTTTTTTTTCCTCATAAAATATGCACTTTTTTATTGCAAGATTTTGCAGGAAGATGTCTCCTTTGGTGAGATGGTCTCCAATAGGAAAATGTAGGTGGATCTGTGATTTTTAAAGGCATTCCCCATGGGAAGGCAATTCTGGCTTTATCAGAAGCACTCTGGTTGCTCCAGGGCTTGCAGAGGCTAAATCCTCCTTCCTTCCCCATCCTGCTGTGGTCAGGCCATGGGGTGCACCAACAGGGGCCAGAGCAGCTGTCCTGGGCTCCTCAGTCTGGAGGGTGATATCCTTGTGCGTAGTAAGAGCGTATGGTATAGGAAGGTGTTGAATTATACTTTATTTGAGGGTGTGGACACCTTTGTGCTGTTTGTCACCTCTCCCTGGGTGACACTAACCTTCATTCTCCTGGCGGCATTAAGGGACAGCTCAAGGTTTCCCATCGTTGCTGGGAAGCACCAACTATTAACGCTGCTTCTCTTTGTATTCTTGATGGATTCTCTTTAAGTGTTGCTCTTAGTGGCTCTCCACTGTTAGCTTTTGTTTTCTCCTCAATAGCTTGTCTAATAAACGCCATTATCTTGGGCACAAATCTACTTCATGTCTCAATTCCACTTGGGGAGAGTTGGTAATAACAGCGGAACAGCGGCCTTTGAAAAGGGGCTCTGTCACCAGCAGCTGCGGATGCCACGTCTGCTTCCCGCACCTGTCCCCAAGGCCGATAAAGACGAGGGGAAGACGCGTGGCTAGAAAGCAAAAGGGGCATCTACCTAATAAATGGGATGTCTACACTGTGCTAGCAGCAGTCAGTGCAGTGGCTCCTGGGATCGGGGCAGGTAGGCCTCTGCTACCTTGGCAGCCAGAGAAGATGGGCTTATGGCCTGGGGTCCTTCGCAATTCCAGTCAATCAGAGGGGAAAAAAGGTGGTGAAGGGTGACAGCTTGTCAGGGAAGGAGATCAGAAATATTTCTTACAGCTTGAAGGAGCTTCTCATCTATGGCCAAATAAAGTTGTTGCCTCCCAGTGTAAATCTGGTCCTGGGAAGGCTTTAACTGGTGGGTGCTGGGCTGCTTACTGGGTTTTGGCCCAGCCTATATGTCCTTAAAGTATTAAGGTGGGTCTGTATTTCACCATGTTCCTGAGGGTGTTTAAGCCCACCGAGACCTGACCCTGATGCTGGCACTGCAGAGACTCTTGCTAGTTACCATCCCTCCCACATGAGCAGACGAATGGTGTTTTAATTAAGGCAAACCCAATTTCAGCAGGACCAGGAGGCAGAGCTCAGCTGCTGCCTTATCAGAGCTTCCCGAGGAGCATTTCCCATGCTGGAGGGGAAGGGGACCATCGGTAGGAGTGTGCTGCCCAGGCTTCTCCTCTGAGCTCTCCGTTGTCTTGTTGCTGGGGTGTCTGCCTGCCTCAGAGATCTGTCCCCTCCCTGAGTTACAAATATTTTATCCTCTTGGTACCTACTGCAGCAAATTGGTTTTTTTAGAAGTCATTTTCTTTTTCTATTTTTTCTTCCTTACTCAGTTCTTGCATTTTAAAAGGCACCCGCCGTGTGTGCGGCACTCGGGTGTGCTCTCGGCTTCCCCCCAAATGTAATTGCTTTAAAACTGCGGATAGTTGGTGGAAGCAATTTTCTCTACATTACGGAAGACTCTGGCTCTTCTCATCCTTCATGCATGTCACTCTTCCCGAGTCCTGTGCTGTCTGTGCTGCTGTGCGCTGCTCAGCACCTAGGCTTATGGTATCTCTGCTTCCCAGGATGATGCTCTTGCATTTTGGAAGAAGCTCGAGTGGGAGCTTGATGAGGGACATCTCTCTGGGGGGGGCAACCAGCTTCTCTTGCAGCTTCTGGTGAGCAGGGGCGATGCTCGCTGGCACTGAAGCCCTTCCCTTGTCTGTGCTGTGAGCAGGGTGCCTGCTGGTGGCATGTCTCCCCAGCTGGCCCGGTACCTGTGCCAGGCATGTGCTGTAAAACCCATCTTGGTTTTACAGCTCTGCCGCCCACACGTTTTAACATGCTTTTTCTTTTTGCAGGATGTATTGGGCTTTCAAAAGCATTAATGATGGATAATAAATTGGAATCTGAGAGAAATAATCTTTAGGTGTTCTCCGTAGGCCTTGTTGTGCCTTGCCTTCCTCAGCCATGTTGAAGGCTGTGGCGGGAGGGGAATATCAATGAGGAGGAGCCCTGGATTGCTCTGATCTGTTCTGATGCCTCTTGCTCTGTGGATCTCGCTGCCTGCTCACTGGTGCTGAGAAACCCAAGGGGGGCTCGAGAGGGTGGAAGTGATGAGGCAGTGCTGCACCTTCTTGGAGGGCTTGCAGTCCCAAGTCAAGCAAGGTCAGAGAGCTTAGGGCACACCAAGGCTTCTGAGGGTCTTTGCCCTGCTTGGGGGTTTTAGTTACATCCTGGCATGGGACAGCAGTTGGCTGTGTCATGCTCAAGGTATTGGTCGATAGCTGGCTTTTGGAGGATCCCTCTCATCCTTTCTCTGTGCTTCCTGTGCTGGAGGAAGGATGCTGGTCACCATTGGGCTGTCCCTGCTGAGGCCAGCAGCATCTCTGGAAGCACCCAAATGTCTTGACTGGGTACCCTCATATCAGGACAGGGTGCAGGAGCTCTGTCCACATCAAGCCTTATGCTCCCCGGAGGAGAGCCAGTGTGCCAAAAAACCTGTCATTTCTTCTGCCCTTGCTCCTGCAAAACAACCCTGGAGCTGGCATGGACCATGAACCCATGGAGAGTCATCCCTCACACTGGCCTCCAGAGAGAGGCTGTTAAGGCACCATTGTCTGTCTCAGCCTGGCCCCTGGGCTGCTCTTGGACACAAACCAGCCTTGTAATCAAAGCTTTTTCTACATGTGTTTGTTTTCTGAGCATCAGTTTAATGTCTGGAAAAATCCTGTTGTAGCAGTGCTTGGAGCACTTCAAAGATGCCTGAGGAGAGGATGCATGCTCTGTAGGGACCCTGGAGAGAAACACATCTGGCGTCCTCAGAGAGCTGTCTAGTCTGGGGGCTGAACCTGGATCTGAAGGCTGAGGTCTGGTGGCACTGAGCTCTGAAGGTTGTATTGCTGAATCTGTTTTCACTTAAAGTTTGGACAGAAATGGTAAGGTTTTGGTGATTCTAGTGCTTAGCTTTTTGTGTGCCCACTGAGGGCAGGTTGTCTCCTCCTTTCTCCTTTAAAATGGAGAGAAACCCAGATAGCTCCAGCTCAAAACCTACTAAACTGAGACCTTCTGCCTTTTCCTAAGTGAATGGGCTTGGCATGGTGAGAGGAATACCAGGGTTTGCTCCCACAGCATGGATGCCCATCGCTGGGAGCGCCTGGTGTGGCATATACTGTGTTCTTCTAGCCTCATGCGTTTGGAGATGCCTAGATGAGGAGCTGGGGGTTCAGTCAAGGAGGATTCATGGGTCTGAAATGCTGTGCTTCTCACATGAGCATATCGAGTGGTGCTTGTGCATCCCTTCTTTCAGGGGCTGGGGGCTGCTGGTGGCTTTCAGCTCCCACCAAAGCTGGAGTCAGGGCTGTCTGGCTGCTCTGAGGTGCACCATACCTCCCCAAAGCAGAGCTTCTTGCAGCAGTATCCTCCCCAGTCGCATAGTTATGTGCTGTCTTAATGGTGTCAAGCTCTGAATGAGCTTGGGCAATTTGCTTTATAAAGCAATGCACTAAATATGTCAACACTCAGTGCATGTTTTTAATATAATATTTCAAATTGTTTTGAAAGAAGCCAAGATCCTTCTTTCCCTCTTCATTAGGAACATTTTATGTGAAAGAGATGAACAATAGGGAGAGTTTGCCAGAGAGAAAGTGTTCCCAAGTATTTGTTGCTGCTGAGAAATCGGCTGCTTTTTACAAAAAAAAAAAAAAAAAAGCCTCTCAATGCATAACTATTAGGGCAATTAAGCTGCATGTAAGCTGCCAAGGAAAGTTGTAGGATTGGCTTTGCTGGAGATGTTGAAGGCCTGGCTTGACTGTAGCCATTGGCCATGTTTTAGGCACAGTGAGTCCCTGTTCTCCAAGGGGGAATGGACTAAATGACCAGACAGGAGTTTCAGAAATACTGTCTGACCTGCTCTGGCACTCACAGTCTGGGGGTGGGTGGGTTTGTGATTCTTGCACTGTTTCAGCCCAGAAATTATGGCTTTGGCTTTTAACTTGCTTCTCCACAGGACCAGGGATGGCTTCTGTCCTGGTCTCCAGCTGGGAGACTTGGTCTCCTGCCATAGAAAGGGTAAGACCTTCTGCCTGGCTGGTTGCAATGCTCTGTTCTGGCTGGTGCTACTCAAAAGAAAAAAAGCCCCAAAATTCCCACTGCAGTACTTTCATCAGAGAAACTGGGTTCCTGTCTCTTACTCCAGAGAGTTTCTCTTTCATCACAAGTTGGAGGAAACTTTCAGGGAAGTCAGAATTTTCCTCTTCAACAAGGACAAACCTGAAGAGATGGAGAGAGGGAGATGTTCCCTGAATATCTCCATCCATCAGGCCTCCCCAGCTGTGGCTCCACAAGTAGGGGTGTGAGATGATTTCCTCATGAAATGGAGGACAGCCAAGGGCCTGGAGCTTTCCCATCATGGGAAAGCCCGTCTTAAAGCCAGGGAGCCTCAGCCTTGGTAGCCGGGGTGAGTGGCAGCAGGGTGGTGGGCCCCGGAGAGAAGGATTTGAGCAAAGAGTGATCTCGCTGCCAGGATCAGTGCAGGAGAAATACTCTGGGCAGGATAGCGTGCAGATGTTGGCATGACAGCTGGCTCTGCCGGAATGTGGGCAGTGCTGGGACGCTGGCTCTGACCCAGGGCAGGGCAGGAAGGGAACAGACGGCGACGTGGACCCGAGATGGGACCAGGCACGTTGTGTGTATGAACACTGCACGCTGCTGCTGAGGATTAGGAGAGGCCCTTGAGAAACTCTCTGGGGATGGTGCATCATCCCCTCCTACACCCAGGGCAGCCAGGATTTGGGATGTCTTCACCTCCTGGTAATCCCACTGCTCAAATATTCTTCCTGCAGACCTTTTTTGTTTTGTTACTTTTTTTTTTTTTTTTTTTTTTTACTGCTCCTAAATGGAGTGTTTAAGCTTATTCTTTTCTCTTCTGTGAAAGAGGCAGTAAATCCTTTATCCTGCCTGGCTATTTCTGTGCGCGTATTTTCTCATTGTGCTCCAGCTTGTCAGCTGTGTCAAAGCCCGGAAACCTTGGCCTCTGTTGGACTTTAGACTTGGATTTCTCTGTATTTAACAACACAGGCTCCCTAGGACTAACAGTTCTTTTCTCTCCCCTTAGTGTCTTGTTTCTTTTTTTTTTTCCTCCAAAAATACCTTGTTAAAAAAAGCCCTGACAAAAGGGGAGCAAATGGAGATAATGGTCTGTTGGTTCAGCCCTGGCACTGCCTGACAGCATCAGTAAGGAGTCCGAGCTGGAGTGTCCTCCTGTTCCCAGTGCCTCTGGGGTACCAGGGCTTGTCTGGGGAAGGGGAACGCCCCACATTTTCCACCTTGGGTGAGCGAGCTTTCTGGAGATTAGTTTGGGATTCGGGGTGCCTGCTGCCTTTGTGCTCGCTGGAGCATGATTTTAGGGCACGGGGGGATTAGCTGGGGGGGAGCTGGGGCCATGTGCCAGCTCTGTCTGTGGTGTCTGCTCCCAGGAGCAAGTGTGGGGTGTCTGTCTGGGGGGGATCTGATGGAGGGACAGACAGACATACAGACAACTGCCCCATGGCTGGAGAGAGGAAGACCACCAGGCTGTGGTGCTGGTGGCCACAGGTGGTACTTGCATGGTGGCAGCAACCTCAGGTGGTCAGTGCTCCCTATTCCCCAGGGCCAGCTCCACCAGCTTTGCTGGTGCTTCAGGAGTGTCATGACAGCTTACGACAGTGGGCAGCAGCGCGGTTGTTCTTGCGAGAACGAAAGGATAAACAGTGGAAATTGTGATTAATTAGCACAGCTAATTAGCAGCGTGCTTGGCCTGGGCTGGCGCTTGGTAAGCTGCCAAGATCAGAGGAGAAGCTAGGGGAGGAGAGACCATGGTGGGAATGTCTTTGGGGGAGTGGGGAAGGGGAGAGGATCCTTTCCCACCACTCCTTTGTAACATGTCTGCGTCGGGATCTGTGATCGGGTGAATCACTGCCCATATACCTCAGAGGTGCTGCTGACACACAGCTCTCCTCATGCCCAGCAGCCTCCTTCCACTCCCTGGTGCTGCCTTTGCTGAGACATTGCTTCCCCTGGCCACCATCAGTCAAGAGCTGGGTATGAGACCCCCCTGCACTCCAGTGCTGCAGTTGTTAATTACTGAGCCCTCGTTAGGAGCAGTGGAGTTGCCTTCCCCGTGGAATAGGATCCTCCTCGCTCATCTTTCCCCGCACGGTGCAGCCACTGAATTCTTTACTCTCCATTTGCAAATTAGTGCAAGGACCACAATCAGCAAACAGATTTGCAGCAAGCGTGTGGGGGGCTTTGAGATTTGGAAGAATCCTTGGCAAATATTTGCCAGCCTCCACCATGAACCTTGTGGATACTTTTCATGACCGAGAGATGCTGAGCATAGCTGGCAACTTGGGATAGGATGCCAGAACCTCACCTTGGGGATGTCTGCTCAGAAATACCTCAGTTAACAGCGCTTGGTTCTATCCCTCCTTCTCCTCCTCCTCCTTCACCTCGCCCTCTCGCTGTGCAGCTCAGGAATATCTTCGGATGTGATACACTTGACTGCAGCCGTTGCAGGATCACATCATTCCCATTAAAAGGTGGTTGCGGCTAAATACCATTTGCTCAGTGAGGTCTCAAGCGGTGCCCTGCGGAGTAATTGGGAGACATGGCCCCTTTCCTGAGGACAGCAGAGTCTATTTTTCAAGGCGCCATCACTTTATTAGTAATTTGTTAAACACTGACTGTTCAAAACTGTTTGAGACACAAAAAAAAGAATGTGAGGTCTGCCTTGGGGACCTCTCCACTAAACACATGTATTAAATCAAACCCGTGCTGGAGAGGATAGTGCTGCACGCGAAGGTGAAGCTGATTAGAGGATGGGTGAAGGTGCCGCCCCCTCCATCAGGAATGGGCCTCTCCTCTCTCAGCATTGAAGTCGGGAGGAGCACTGGCAGATCAGCAGGTGAAGGACCTGCTTTCTCTTAGTATTTCTGAGGTGGCAGTGGGACCCCTTGACTTGGGAGCAGGGGGAAACCCCTGACCCCATAAGTCCCCAGCTGGGCCCACTGAGTTGGGGGATCTTTCCCTGTGTGCATCATTGCAGGCAGTGGGGTTGCTTGCTGAGGCAGGCTTATTCTTTCTGTCCCTCCCCACCAGCAATGCTCTGGGAACTGCTCCCAAATACCACCCTACACCTGGCAGGACCCCCTCAAGGGGTGCTGGACCTCTTCAAGTATTCACATCTGCTTAGTTTCCAGAGCTATGCGGGTCCTACTTGACCCCTCTTGTTTCCTTGATGATGGGGAGGGGGGAAACAAGAGCAATACAGTAGAAAGTCAATATTTTAAGTTCTTTACCTTCCTGACTTTCAATCCAGACACACTGGGGGGTTGGGTTTGCTTGGAAAGTGCTTGGGCCTGTGTGTTCCCAGCCTGATGTCTCCTGCACCTTCTCACCCACAGCCCCCTGTGCCCGGGAGCCATGAGCCGCCCTCAGCACCCACAGAGCTGTCCCTGGAGCAGCCCCCCGGCCGCAGCTCCCCGGCGCTGTTAGGCTTCCCCAGGAAGGTGCTCATTGCTGGCGAGGAGAACCTGCTGCACCTGCACCCAGCCTCCTGTATCCCTCCCAAGGTAAGAACTGCATCCTTTGCTTCTGGGAAAAGCAAGGGGGGGGTTCAAAGGTTAAGTGGAAGCTGGGTTGTTTTGTTGGTCATTGCAGTTTGCTCCTCTCATCCTTAGCTTGCTGGGAGAGCAAGGTGCTGGTTCAGGGGGCAGAACTTTCCTTATCTTGCAGTGAAATGGTGATTTTCAGGGGTAGCTTCTGATGTAGCCTGTTGCTCACAGACCAAATTGCTCCTGGGCTGCTGTAAGGAGCCAGGCTTGGGTGGGACTGGCGCCTTGTGACTGCCTCTGCTTCCCAGATGTACTTCCAAGAATAATTGTCTATAATTTACCTCTTAATGATGCTCTGGAGGCTTCCCAAGCACACGCTGCCTTTCCCCCCCTTGTAAATGGTCTTTGGGGTATTTTGGAGGCTTCCTGCAGCAGAGGAGTGAGGGGTGGCTGTTGAGGGAGGTGTTGGGAAGAGGGCTGAGCCCCTGTCCCAGCAAAACCTGCTCTTTGCACTTTGCAGTAGGGTTTTTTAAGGTTAAAGAAGTAGAGGTTGGTTTGCAAGGAGTGAGGCGGGGCTGAGGCTGATGAGGAGCTAGCTGTCCTCCTGACAGGCATAAAATCAGCGTTCCTGGCTGAGGAGTGGAAACCGGGTTTAGAAACAAAAAACTCAATTTCTGCAATTGTTTTGGGTTTTGAGATTTTGGGACCTGTTGTTTTCAAGCTTCTCCTTGGAAACAGAGGCATCAGCTGTGTGCAGTAATGTATGAGAATCTCCACGTGTGTAATCCCTGTGGAGGGGAGCTGGGGCCTGGAGGAAGATGCAGATGACACCAACCTATCGCGGGGTGACAGTGGGCATAAGACCACTGTTTTGGAATGTCTGTGAGAAGGTCATGGTGGCCCCAGTGTAAAAACATAAGACAGAGCTCAGGTCTGGCTTGTCCTGATTCCTTTTTGAGAGCTTCCTGCCTGCACCTTTGGAACTGGGATCAGCTGGGATGCTCCAGCTGGGGAAGCAGGGCTGGTTCACCCTGCTAAGGCTGACATTCTCAGCCATAAATATCCAGCCTGCTCTAATCCTCCTGGTAGCTCCAGCACTGCTGTTTTCCTAAGAGTTATTTGACTCTTTGTGTTGCGCTTCTCAGACAAATGGCTTTTAAATAAAACCCTCTGCTAACTCGTTAGGCCTCCTGTCCAGGTCACTTCCTGCATGGGTGATTTATAGGGCCGCTTTGAACATTTTATTAACTTTAAATCGCTGGGGCCAGTCAATCGGAGTCTATCCCATTAGCTGTGTGAGTGGCAGCCTGGGGCATCAGGCTCTCCAGCAGATTCCCTTCCTTCTGGGGAAGCCACTGTGCTCTGTGAGCGACCACAGGGCGAGAGATGGGAAAGAGCAGGAGGAGGATTCAGATAAGGAGGAATAGATCTGGGATGGATAAGTGAACCACATGAGGGTTAAGGAGATAATGAGGCTTGTGATCATATCTGGGGAGCTGGCTTATCTCCTGCTGTCGGTACGTGTTTTCTTGGCTGCATCCCTGCAGTGTGTGCTGGACCGTGTAGTGATGGGAGAGAAGCATCAGGACTTGACAAGGAGGTGGCTGCTCCAGACTGATCCCAGCAGGGCATTGCTGCCAGAGCATCCCTGAGTGCCCACCCTGGGTAGGATGTGCCTGCATTAAACCCCTCCTGTAGCAATGCCACAGACAGAGCCTTGAATCTGTTTCCCTGCCACCTCAAACCCTCCTGTGCAGGCAGCTCCTTTTCTCTTTGAGAAGAGCCAGCTCTGGCCAGGCCCTGCAGTCCCACTGGTGGGGTAGGTGGGGCTGGGCACAGCCCTGGCATGCAGGCTGCTGGGCACCACTGGGGACCGAGCGAGCAGAGACTGCTCTGGATGGGAAATCCAAATGAAACGGAGATTGGAACTGATGTGAGACTTGCAGCAGCAGCTTTGATTATCTCTTGTTTTGTTGCTGCTCACCACCCGTGCCCTGTCTTTGTTCCACCCATGCTCAGAGATGTTATTCAGTGGAGTTTTCCAGCTCTTGGTAACAGGAGAGAAAAAAACCCTGAACTCCTGCACAACCAGAGCTAATGAGCTCTCTCTGGAAATAAAAGCATCCTGAGGACAGCCTTGCTGTACAGAACAGCCCGTTCTCTGTGGCTGCTCTGGCCACTGCCTCCGAGCCATGGCCCAGCACAGGCCTGTGGGGAGCTGAGTGGAGCTGTCACCTCCTGTTCTTCCCCCCAGCCATTGCTTGCATGAGGCATGGAGAAAGCTGAGCTGTGGTTTGCTCCTCTGGAAGAGTTCTGCTGTGTGGATGGGGCTTTGGGTCATTTGTCCAACACTCTGATGCAGAACCCATTGCCTTGTGCACCCTCACAGGACAGGCCAAGAAGGGAACACATGTCTCCATGGGTTGGGAGCAGCTTTAACTGACTTGGAAAAGGATTTGGGTAATGCCCTGGCTCCCAGTACTGGCTGGGCATTCTCTGGGGTGGATGGGTGTAAGGAGGTGGGCTCACTGCAGCCCTGTGTGTCTGCAGGGAGAGCAGACCTGCAGTCCCCAAGGGCTGTCAGGGCTGTCAGGCGTGCGGCCAGGAAGGAATTTATCTTGCAGCAAAGCATCTGAAAGCCATCACTTCTGATGTGCCTATGATTTGCTGAAACCTGTGTCTCCTTTGTCATATTTCTGTCTGTCTCTGCCTCAAATCCCAGAGCAAAGACTGAGAACTTGCTCGCAGAGAGGAGTGGGGTGTTTTTTGGTTTTTTTTTACTCCACCTTTAAATATTTATTCCGAGCTCTCAAGATACACAGGCTGTGATGGGGGGAACCTGCCTGTGTGCTTGGCAACGTCTCCTGCATGGCAGAACTGGGCCTGGCTGCCCTTCCATCTGGGGACTGCAGGCAGAGCCTCCCCCTCCTCCTGCTGCTGCCCTGGGCGAGAGCTGGGTTCAAGGGGAGAGACATGGTGTGTTCACCTCTCCTCATGCATATGCTTGTGTGGGAACAAAACCTGAGAAGGCTCAGGGTTGTGAGCTGCGTTTTTGGGAAGGGGCTGAGAGAGAGGTAGAAGCAGCCTGGCCTATCTGGAGACCTCCAGCACTGGGGGTGGCCCAGCCCAAATGGCAACCTCCTCTCTGTACCCAGTCAGACTTTCCCTGTCCCTGGCAGCATGCGGGGCTGCCTTCAGAGGCTTTCCCTCTCCTCTTTGCAGCTTGTCCAGGGCTCTCAAGGTCGTGCAGGTAACCAGAGTGATGCTGCCAGCCTTGGCTGTGCAGCCTGAGCTGCTGTGCTGTGCTCAGCTGTGGCTTTGGGCCTCCCTCCCTCTCTCTTGTCTTGCTCTACTTTTCCAAGCCTTCCTGCTGCCTCAGTTTGGGTGCACAGATTAAATTTGGGGAGAGTGGTCTTGTGCTGCTGGGATGCATGTGCCTGGTGTGACAATGAGGTGCTGGGGAGCAGTGGCTCTGCTCTGGTATGTGCTGGGCACACTGCAGATGTGGTCCTGTGGGGCACTGCAAAAATGGAGACAGGGTCCCAGCTGGCCACAGCCGCCACCCTCCAAGCATTTCCCTGGAAGCTGTTTCTCCCATGGAGCTGGCTTACCTGTGGTTCTGCCACAAGGGTGTTCAGCCTGAAGGAGATGGGAATTTGTGCCTTCTCTTTTTCTCTCGAGTATGGTGGTGGTAAAGTTTCATGAGAAAAGGTGGGAGCTAGTTTCTCAGCAGCTCTGCAGGGGATGGGAGGATGTCTGCCTTTCCAGGTGAACACACAGATTGCTATCTCCACCTCCAGCTGCTGCAGCCCAGGTGACTCGCTCAGCAGCTGGCACTCAGTGTCAGAGAGGCTTGTTCCCAGTACCCCCTGGCAGTGCCAGCCACAGGCTCCCTGGGACCTGTAAGCGTGTGGGCACCGGTGCAGAAAATCCTCTGCAGAGGCCTAGGATTGGATGGCAGGTGCAGCTTTACTGGGAGATGCCTTGAAACCAGCACGTAGCCAAAGGCAAGAGGAGGCCAAGGAGACAATAGCTCATATAGCAGGATTTTTGTTTTTAAGGAGAAATAAATGCAAGCCAGCTTGCTTGTACAGTGCTAGCACTGGAAAACAAAACTTCAGTAAGCTGCAAGGTGATGAGGTTGGGACCATGGTGGTAATTTCCTCGGTTGCTTTTCCTATGCCTGTCCTCTTCTTGTACCCACCATGAGCTGGCAGCAGGACCAGCCCTCTTGACTCTCACCAAATCTCAGACCAGAACAGCCTCATTAGCAAGGAAAGTTTCCCCAAGATAAATTTGCTGCTGTAAGAAGTGCAATTATATCTTCTTTTCTGCCGTTGCAACAGTAGGCATTGAAGTTTGCTGCTGTTACGCTGTGCAATGGCAGAGCTCTTGTGCACAGCAGGGTGCTGCCAGGAAAAAAAGGTTAAATTTATAGCAAGGACTTTTTTTAGGGAAAGAAGCTCTCGTTATGGGTTTATTCCTGCTTGGTTGTCTCATTGGGTCAGAGCAGCTGCACCCATGCAGAGATCCTCTGCCTGCCCTTTCCTTCCTGCCTGCCCTTCCCAGTGCCTGCCTGCCCATGGCTTCATTGGGGTGGTGACTGAGAGGGTATTTCAAGGAAGGTGGAGGAGATGTGCTGCATGTCAATCTCCTGCTCCTTCCTCTTTGTGGTGTTACACCTTGCATCACCAAGGGCTGTATCACCCCATGGTCCATGGCTCTGGGGGGATTATTCACCGAGCAACATGTCTGCAGGAACAAACAGTGCCAGAAGTGGCTACTGGGAATGAAGATAGGTGGTCTGAGACTCATAGGAAACACTTCCTTAAGGTTCGGGCTTATTCAGTCATTGGTCATTTGACTTAACAAAACCCTGTGGCAATCCATGAGCAACGGGTAAAGCTCCCAGAGCACATGCAGGGGAAGTTTGCAGACAGATGTTACAATAATTTATTAGCAAATGGTTGGGATAAGTCATATTTCATAAAATCAGCCAGAAAAAAAAGATTGCTGATTAACTCTTTTTAACAAACAATGACAAGCAGTGTGTCTGTTCAATCCGGACTGACTTTTACAGTGATTCATGGATTTTTCCACGAGAAAAATCACTTTAGTGGGGCTTGCTGTTGTGTGGGGTGCCCACTTGCCTTCATGAGTAATTCCCCACCCCTCCCCAAAAGCACTAGGGTGTGGAAAATCGATGAACTTCTCTGCGGGAACTGCAGGGGGTCTTGAGAGGGAGGAAGGGTGTGCTTGGCTCTACCACCACAGCCGATGACTGTACCCTTTTGAAGAGCACGGCAGGAGGTGGGGGAGTAGGAATTTCACTGCCAGAAATGCTGAAGGAGGTGAATCTCTGGGAAAAAAGAGCAGAGCTGAGATGTCTGTGTGTGCATCCTGGGCTTGGCTCAGTGGGGTTGGACGGGACCCGCCAATGCTCCCCTTTGCAACGTGCTGCAGCGCTTCTCTGGCAAAGCAAACATTCAAGGAGAAACATGTTCCAGCATCGTGCGTTTCTATTTAAATTGGTTTGTCTTTATTTCCAGCACCTTGGCATTGTGCTGGAAGCCAGCCAGCCTCCGTGGTCCTGTGTGCAGCTGGGATCCATGGGTCCAGGGCAGGAGCGTGCATAGGAGGCGGCGGCAGCGTGCAGCCGGAGGTGTAGTGTGCGCCTGTGCTGTGCTGG
This sequence comes from Megaceryle maxima, assembly GCA_024605025.1. Classification (NCBI taxonomy): domain Eukaryota; kingdom Metazoa; phylum Chordata; class Aves; order Coraciiformes; family Cerylidae; genus Megaceryle; species Megaceryle maxima. The sequence goes on along the minus strand of JANHGN010000969.1, from coordinate 10,704 downwards.
CTTTTTCCAGCAGCCGGGTGGGGTGGGGAAATGCTGGGCGAGGCACTAGTCATAGGTGTGAGCAGTGCCTGCGCCTTGGAGGAGGTGCTGGGGGCGGCCATGGCCCTCACTGCGGCGCTGGGGGTTGTTTTTCAAGTTTGGAGGTTGAAGCAAGTAAAAAAATAGTAGTAGCTCTGCTGAGACTAAACTTGAAACTTCATTTGGTTTCTTGGTGAGGTTTCTTTGACTGTTCTTGGTGAAGAATGTAAGTATTTGGGCAAAACCTTGAGTTTCCCAGCATGGGAAAGGACAGGTGGCACAGCAGTGGGAGAGGCTTGTGTAGGGATGTCATTGGGAAGGAGGAAGAAGTCAGCCGGGAGGTTGTTTCAGCCCCAGGCTGCAGCAGGCAGGCTGACACGTCCCTTGGTGCGTTAACACCCCACAGCACTGTGGCTCTGCCCACTGAACACCCACCAGGGTCCTCTGTTCCCACAATCCCATGGCATTGCCAGGAGCAGCATTCCCAGGCCAGTGGGCCACTGCTGCCATGTCCTCCAAGCTCTCCCTCCACCGCAGTGCCCATCCCGTATTCATTACGATGCCCGTGTACTTCTCTAAGCCCAATATACTTTGAATTACTGCTCATCTATTCCTCTTGACATCCTCACGCTCATAACTAGGAAGCCTGCATTACCCGTTTGCACATCTGTCAAACTGCGTGTTCCTCGGCCATTTCCAGAGATACATAAAATTGCCCGTGGTTATGACATTATTGACAACCCGCCCTGGCTCCTTCCCCCTCCCCGAGCCCAAATGGCTGCCTCGCTTTATGAGGATTGATATTTGGGCAGTAAATATTTTAGAGCCTCATCTGATGAGTGTGTCTGTGCGGGTGAATACATTTCTGGCTGAGGACAGATGTTGGAGCTATCTTCATTGGAAATACGGGCCCTGGCTTTTCTCCCTCTTGCCTTTGCAGCATCTCTGTCATCTGTCTCCAGCCCCCCCCAGAGCTGCCTGTTCCTGGTGGCAGGAAAGGGAGTCGGAGGGAAAAGCTGAGCAAAGGTTGCCAGGAAGGACTAGGGCTGGCTGGGCTGGCAGAGCACTGCAAGGGATGTTGGGTGTCGATGGCCCTTCACTGCAGCATCCTGATGCAGGGCTCCCCATGGACTAAATTTATACAGGCAAGTTGTTTTCCCAAAGCCAGGGAAACCACCAATTCTTGCTGTGCTGGACAAGTAGTTTCAGCCCTTTTGGAAAAAAAAAAGACAAGCGTCAGGCCATCTGTGGTTTCTGAGGGATATATTTTGACTTGGCTGTTCTGAAAAGCCGCTTCATCTCCCAAAGTTTCAAAACACACTTTGGTAAATGCCTCTAAAGAGGAAACAACTTGGGAACAACACTGCCTGGGTGACCTGAACAATTTTTTTATCTTGCTGAGGAAAGCAAAGGAGCCCATTTTCAGTTCCTCAAAACAATTTACTCTCTTTTCCTTCAATCAGCAAAACAAAAATGTTGCCTGATTCCTAGGGAAGAGAAAAAGCAGATGCAGCTCCTGCAGAGCAAGGTGGTGCTGGGCTGCCTGCAGTTTGGGGGGGTCACAGCTGGGCTTGGGCTAGATCTTAGCAGTGGGCAGCAGGATTCAGGGAGCTTCTAAAGTACATCTGCACTTGGACTCTCTGGGAGTTACGCCCATGCTACTAAGTGGAGTTGTCCTTGAAGAGGTCCCTGTCTTTCAAGTGGGGTGCTGCTCACCAAGTGGCACACAGAGGATCTGGGGAGAGGTAACATTGAGGGTTGCTGGTCTGGCAGCCAAATAGTGGCTGTTCCCAGGCTGTGGGTGTCCTTTTACCCCGCTCTCTTTGCCTGATAACTTGCAGAGAGGACTTGGCACCATTGCTGGTTGTTTAGGGAGCAGGGAGTAGGATGGAGCATTTTTGGGTCCTGCTGCTTGGGGTTTGAAGCTGTTGGCATAGGCGAGGGGGTGCCTGGACTTCCAAGGATGCCCTGTGGGCCAGAGCCTATCAGCCACCTTCTTGGGGGCCACCATGCTGGTGAGTGCAGGTTGTTGTGTACCACGGAGTCCATTGGTACTTCTTAGATCCAATTTGCTCATTCAAGGAGAGATCTGTGATGTGGAGGAGTTAATCTGCACAAGGCAGGTTTGCAGAGGTGCCAGGGAGAGGAAAAGGTGTCCAGAGAAGGTGTCCAACACTGCTTGTAAGAGTTTGGTGTCTCCATCTCCAAAAAGCCTCACTGCAGGAGCCACGTGCCTAGGTGAGGAGTTCAGTGGCCTTGTTTACTTGCCAATGAAGGATACTGCCCTGGCCCTGTCCAGTCTGCTCTTTTATGGCAATATAGTATCTATTTATTTATGATTTCCGTGGGTGGTGTTTTGGATGATCTATTGAGCCAGAGTGAGGTATTTTGAGGCACAGTGAGATATTTTAAAAACATCTCATCACTCTGGAAATATCCATGGTGCGATAGCTGCGTATTAGTCATTCGGAAAGGGAGTGATTTCAATGAAAGAAAAAACATTTCATCTTGTCAGAGCATTTTCACTCACTGTCTGCCAGGCAGCTGCTGTCAGTCTTCAGTCTCTGTGGCTGGTTTTACTGTTCTCGGGCTCTGCCTTTTTATTTTATTTTCTAACAAGAAATAAAATAAACCATCTAATGGATATTGGTAGCTATGAATTCATCAATTGTCAGCGAGGAAGAGCCTTTAAAAAGATGCAATAAACCCTCTTTGCACTGGATTATTTCCAGTGGGATTATTTCTCCCAGGGACTATCTCCATTTGGAAGGAGAAACTCCTCCTCCAGGTATTGGTCCTTGAACAAAAGCCCCTGCCTCCAACATGATTTATCCCCCTGGAAAGCAGGAATAACTCCAGTACTCTCACACACCAGCTGGGTATGCAGAATTACACTCACAGAGAACAGGAGGAGAGATGGTTTTCTCCTAAGAGAGGAAAAAAAAAAACCAGACCTGTAAGAAAACACAAATGATGGAGCCCCATCCTGCAAGGGAAAACAGCACAAATTCGTTCATCAAATGAAAAGCCGAATGAGCTGCAAAAGAATCCCCACCGTAGTAGGAGAGATTTTCACTTGGAGGGAATCTGCTATAAATCACCTAATATTCAGCTTTGCACTGCCATTTGGGAAAACATTCATCATATTCTCCTGGTCTCTGCTCTACTTTATGTGTATCTATAGCTGGGGTTTCTATAGCACAGCCCACGCGCCCTGGGGAGGAGGCGATTTGGCCGAGATGCTCCCATCTAGTTTGATCATTCTCCATAGTCAGGCTAAGAGTAATTGCAGTGTAGTTATGCTGTGAGTACTATGCCCTGTCACTTTGTGGGACACGATTACCATCGCCTCATGCAACCAGTAGATAACTGCTTAAATAACTCAAAATTATCCCTTTGTGGTTAAATGTTTTGCTTGCTGTCAGTACCTGGGGTTTTTCTGGGGTGCAGGATGCTCAACTGCATCGAAGGGCACCTCCAGGGAAGCCTGGTGGGAATGAGCTTTTGCCCAAGCTGGTCTGGGGGGGTTTCTCTGCTGCCGTAACTCCCTCTTGGCCATATCCTTTTGAGTCAGGGCTTCCTGGATGGTTTTCCTTTGTGCCAGCTGCTGAAGCCCTGCGTGCACAGGCCTTTGTTGGGGCTTGCCTGCACGGTGCTGAGCACTGGCTGCCCACCCCACCTCCTGCCGCTGCGGTCAGAGCCACTCCAGCCAGGGGTTTAAAATAGAAGCTATTAACTAAAGAGCGGGAGAGGGCAGGGGGGAGGCAGCTGGGTCCCTTGGGGAGGATGCTGGCAGTGTCTTAGGGCTTAGCGAGCCCTGGCGTCTTGGAGCCTTCTCCCCAGCTCCCCTGGGACGAAAGGGGCATCACTGGCCATGAAGGCAGGAATCAGGGGGCCAGGGTGGTGGCTGCCCTGGCCCAGGTGCCCAGAAACCCCATCTCTCACTAAAAGCTGGGCTAGACAGTGGGGACTTGTAAGCTTTACAATCGTTGCGTTTTATTTCTGGCAAAACAAAATGAAAATGGCAAAGCACTGCCATTTCTTTAACCTTTTCCCATTCACGCCCACGTTTGACCCAAAATATTCTTCCTTTGATTTGCACTTGACGCTCTTAATTTGATTAACACAAGCTGACCTCTTGCATTTCACGGTCAGAGGCAGGACTTGTCAGCAGTGTGGTGAATCCTCGTCTCTCTCGCCCTCTTGGCGTGGCATCTTCTGCATCCCTTCACTGGTGGCAAGCGTGTCCTGGTCCTACGTCCCTGAGTCAGCAGTATGTGATTTCGTGCTATTTCAGCTTTAAAAAAAAAGAGAAAGTTTCAGTATTTAAAGTATTTAAGCAGATGGGAAGCCACAAACTACAGTCGGTGGAGGGAGCGTGTTTCATGACTAACAAAATATGCCAGGTAGGCCGTTCCACTTGAGATATTTTCAGGAATATAATCACTTTCACACATCTTCATAAATTTGCCAAAGTGTTAGTTTTCCCCCATATGGATCGGGGAGGATGCAGCATGTCATGACTGTTGCACAGCATCTTGAATGCTGTCTCTTTGTGGTGGGTTTTAATTTTTTTTTTTTTCCCTTTCTTCCCCTCTGCCCAGGCTGTAATAGAAATAAAAGTTTGATTTTTTCCCCTTCCTCATAATTAGCATGGGCAGAGGGTCACCCTCCAGCATTTCAGGGGGGGAGCTCCTTGGCATCCATCCAAGACAGGGCAGAGGACGCAGCAGTTAAATCTCTAATAATTCCCCCCAAAGGGCTGGGGTGATGCTGAGGATGTTGTCTTCAGTGGGGTACAAGCAGGTACTGGGGTGATGCTCAAAGGGAGCCCCAAAGGCTGCAGCCTTCCCATTGAACTCCTTTGAATAGATGCTCCAGTGTTGCAGTGGGGTAAACAAATGCAAAATATTTTGAAGTCATTCAGTCTCAGCATTGGATTCTTTCTTTTCTCTTTTGGTATCGTGGCAAAATTAAATAAAAGGACCCATTTTCTGTATGTTATTGATCTTTCACTCAAAATCTGGGCCCTTTTCCAGGAAAAATGAGCCCTTTTGTGAACAAAGAGACAGGCACCTTCCCAACAAAAGTCAGCTTTCAAATCCAATGTTCTGTGTGTTTGAAATTTCATGTTTCTGGTAGGAAAATATCAATTTCACTCAAATTTTCAGAGAAGCGATGGCAGGGGGAGGCGGGAGACTGGCCTGAATGGATTGATGAGCATTTGAAGGCCAGATTGCTGGAGGGATTTAAAAGCAAAGGGAAGAGCAACCTTGTCACTGATTTTTGAACAGCTTGTGTTGTGAAGCTGGAGCCAGGCAGTGGGGCTGGAGATGGCCCCGCTCTCCCTGTCCCTGGGGGACCTGGAGCCTTCATCACACACCCTGCACATAGCAGGAGGGGTCAGCCTGGCTCTCCTGACCAGATCTCAGCCTCAGTGGTTTATATATATATTTTTTTTTTTTTTCTCAGCATGATGGCTGCTGAGGCCAGATACTGAACTGGTGTAAGGTGGTGTTTCTCTCTTGCCTTGGCTGGGCACCCCACTGGGAGCTGCTTGCTAGTATCTTAGACAAGCTGGGCTTCGCCAGCGGTGTTTTACAGGTTAAGTTGTTAAATCTCTCTGTAGCTCATTTATTTGTCAGTAAAGCACTTGGGAATAGCTTGGGAGGAGACGTGTTACGCTTCCTTGGACCGCGGTACCATGTGGATGCTCAGCTGTCGGGCAGGGCTGCCAAGCTGGATATCCTAAACACGTGTTCATAATGCAGCCCATCAGTGTGACACGTGGAGGGCTGTGTTCACCTTCCAGTCATCGAATCAGAGAATTGTTTTGGTTGGAAAAGACCTTTAAGATCATCAGCCCAGCACTGCCAGGGCACCACTAAACCAGGTCCCTCAGCACCACAGGCTTGAAACCCCTTTAGGGATGGGGACTTCACCACTGCCCTGGGCAGCCTGGGCCAGGCCATGACAACCCTCAAGGGGAAGAAATTGTTCCTCAGGTCCACCCTAAACCTTCCCTGGCACAACTCGAGGCCATTTCCTCTTCTCCTGTCACTTGTTCCTTGATAGAAGAGACTGACCCCACCTGGCTCCAACCTCCTGTCAGGGTGTTTGGGAAAGCAAGGTGGTCTCCCCTGAACTGCCTTTTCTCCAGACTGAATAACCCTAGCTCCCTCCACCACTCCTCGTAAGACTTATTCTCTAGACTCTTCACCAGTCTTGCTGCTGAATCCTTTGATAGCAAGTGAACTGGTTTTCTGCATCTGCTTTCTACCTGTGCAGCAGCTGATTCCCTTTTCTTGCTGTAATGCAGAGGGGATGGAGGCAGCACTGGCTCAAGGCCATCATTCCCAGGACTGGCCATCCAGCACCCTGCTCATTCACTGCCACATAAAAGTTTGCGGGGTGACTCTGCGTGGAGAAGTTTCTCCCCCTGTGCCGATGGGATGGTTCGTGGTGCTTTGATCGTGGCCCTGCACGCGTAAGCTGGCTTATCTTCGGCAAGGCGCGGCGGCACTGACAAGCGGCGCAGGAACTGGGGGCTGTAGGTGGATCGTTTTTAGCAGCGCGCACGCACGCAGGGAGCAGACAGCTTGGGCATGTTCCAAAACACTTCCCACGCCCCCAGGCTGAATTTTAAGAAGCTGGGGCATCTGCACATTCAAAACGCTCTGGGGTGGGGGGTGGGGAGAACGAAGGAAAAAAACTCCCCAAGGCAGGCAGAGCAGCCAGCGCGTGGAAGGGGCGAGCAGCACCCACTGACTGATGTCTTGTCGCGGAGGGGAGTTTGTGGCAAAGGCTGAGCAGCTCCAAGCCGCTCTCCGGAGGGGGAGAGCACAGGTGAGCGTGGAGCAGCGGCGCTGGCTTGCCTTGCAGCCTGGGCTTGCTCTTGGTTCAGTGGGGGGAAATGGGAAGAGGACCTTGAGTTACCCAGGAATGGTGTTCGGGTGAGTGCCTGTTCCTTCCGTCCAGCCGGGATAATGCAGCCTCTGAGCAGCTCCCTATGTTTGGGGGGCCCTAAAACTTTGCAGGAAGAGGGAGGGTAGTGGGGGGCAGAGCTGTCTTCCTTATGGTGATGGGAAGATGGGAATTAGACCTGTGCTCATCCCACCTTGGGTGCTTCCAGGGCAAACTGGGATCCTGGCTGTGGGAGGTGCCCCACCAACATCTTGCTGCGAGTCTGCAAGGCTGAGGGCAGCCCTGGCATACGGGACCATCCCCTTCTGCCTCTCCTCAGGGAGCTAAAGCAAGCAGGCAGCAGGCAGGGGTTGATGCTGGGAACACACTAGCCCTGGGTTTGCCCTGGCAGACTGAGGGCTATTTCAGCCCTACCCTGGGCTCCCTGGGGCAGGGTGGGACATACAACCAGAAGCGGGAAGCTCCAGGGGATGGAGGACGGGCTTGGTGTATATGTGTAGGCTCCAGTGAAGACTCAGAGGGCCTGCAGCGATGATCTGGGGCTTGCTGGTGCAGCTCTTGCCAAGTAGCTCCAAGCTGTGTTCCCTGGAACACTGGGTGCCCAGCTTAGATGCCTGGCAATACTGAGGATAGCCCCAGGTCTTGCTGTTGCTGCTCCCTTGAGATCCAAGGCCTCAGGTCCTGGCAATGTGGGGCACTGAAGGTCTCACACTGCAGTATTAGGAAGGGATGTAAATCTGGAGGGTCTGAGCTGTCCTCTGAGTTCCCCAGCTTACTGGGCTGCTCTGCACTCTGAGATCCAAGGGTGGAGAGCACGTCTGCCTGCACGTTCCATCGCGATCCTATTCCTGCTGCCGATGAGCAGGGTGGCCGTATGACGTCCTGGCAGCCCGAAGCCATGCTTGTAAGGGGTGTCTGGACTCTGACAGCTCCCTTGTGTCTCGCAAAGCGCTTGTCTGCTGGGCCAGGAATGAGGGGATGCTCCTCCCGGTGCATCACGTGCCAGAGGGGCATCTTCCCAGTTCTCCCCCCGGTTGCCTTCCATGCTGCTCAGCAGACAGTCACCCTGGCGTCTGGGCGGCTCATGCTGTGCCCTCCCGCAGACAAAGCTGGAGGCTTATTTAAACGGGACTGTTGCCTGGTGGCAGCAGCTGTTGGTGAGGAAACGGGGAAGGTTGTGAGGAGCACAAAGGAGAGAAGCCCAGGAGTGGAAAGCAGCCCTGCCTCTCCTGCGAGCTGAATATCTGCCAGCTCAGAGTTTTTTTCCTTTCTTTCTGGAAATAGGAGACTCCTTGGGAAGCCTTTGCTTCCTGAGCATTCCTCCTGAAGAGACTGAAGCAGACTTTAAGTGATGAACTTTGGTACCAGCAGAAGTAGTGCTCTCCACTGTGTCCTCATCCGCCAGTTAGCCTCATGGCAAGGAACGGTCTCTTGGCAATGGATTTCTGGGGTCCTTCCATCCTCTGTCCCTCATCCCTTGGGTGGGCAGAGGCACATTTGCACCTCTGGCACCCAAGGGAGAAGCAGAAGGCCCTCCCAGCTGCAGATACACAGCACTCTTCTGGCTGTGCACCCCCGGGTGAGGAGGAGGAGAAAGGCAGAGAGGGATGGGGATGGGCCCAAGGTGCCCTGGGGGGCTGGCTCGTTCCTGATAATTAGCGGTGTAACCAGGCATCCAACAATAGGCTGCTAGCAGATAATTACCTCGCTGGGTGCAGGGAAGGGAGCAGAAAGACTCCTTGTCCACAGGGACTTGAAAACCTTCCCATTCTTGAACTCATTTAGGAAAGACAACCAAAAAAATATGTATATATATTTTAATAGAACTATTTCTTCCAGTCAGGCGGGCTAATTTGTTGCTGAAGTGACACATTTAATTTTAACTGTAATAATCAAGGATTTTTGGCTTTTCTCTGTTTTCGGTCCTTTAAGCAGGGGGTGGCTCAGCCATGGGGCTGTAGAGGGTTGAGCTGGGGACTGGGGCTTCCTTCTCAGCTGGGCATGGCTGAGCTCCTGGGTTTTTGAGAGGGGAGGAGAAAAATAAACCTGGGAGTGATCCTGGTCTGCTCATTGCAGCGTGGGGTGTCCGTGGGGCCAAGGTGACTGTGGCAGTCCTGGCCCCAAGGCTGGCAGTTTCACTGCCCTGGGAACATCTCCTGGGAGCATCTCCTGCAGGTGGCTGCTGCCCACGCCAGGGATGTGCCAGGGCAATGCTGGGCAGTGGTGGTCCTTCTGTGCTCTGTGTGCCTGGTGGGTGGGATCACTGCTGGCCAGAACAGCCTCTGTGCTCTGCTCGCGCCAGGGCCAGGGACCTCACTAGCTGCCTCCATCCCCTCTCCCCTCTGTTTATCTCCAGCTTTTCAGCTGCTTGCCTGATTTTATTTTTTTTAATTATTTTCTTTTTCTGGCTTGAAGGGAGAACTGACTGCATGAGTCATGATGGGGCCTGACAGCTCCCTGCATGCCCTGCTAGGCTCTACTGAAGTCAGGGCTGGAGGGGCTGCAGTGACGGCTGCCCACATGGATCCAGTCTGGGGGCACAGAAGAGACCAGGCATCCCAACATTTTCCCCAGGTCACCCATTAACCCTTTGGTCTGTGGTACTTGGCACAGGGTCTGGCAAACCTCAGGCCTCCAAGGTGGGCTTGGGGGCAAATTTGTGATTCTCCTTGGGAGAGCAGTGGGGACATCACGGCATGGAGTGATAGGAGGGCAGCAGGGTGGGAACAGCTTGGGATCAAAGCCTGGTGCAGCTCCGCCTCTCTCTATTGGCTGTCCTGAATTTGGGGCTGTGCTGAGATAAGGGAAAGGCTCTCAGCCAAGTACACGTGCCTTGTCCAGGCTCGGATGGATGACAGGCTTGTCCGGTCAGTGGCTTCATCCCTCTTCCAGTGCACCTGAGATGTCTGCTCCCATGCAGAGTGGGGTTCCAAGCTGGTGCTCCCTGCAGTACCTCCCTGCTGAAAGAGCCTCTTGGTGCTCCACACCAGTGGGGTTCAGGGGTTGGCAGTTCCTCCTCTTCCTTCTCTTTGGAGTGGGGCTGTGGATGACAAAATGCTGGTCTCCTGCTGCCAACCTTGTCCTGTTGGCAACCTCAGTCCCCTTTCCTCCACACTCCTTTGGAGAACCAGCACTAACTCTTGGTCAGTGCTGTCATATGGATAGCTACTTTGGAAATCCCAGGGACAAGGTCTCTTACCCACGGTTCCGCCTGGCTGGTGCTGTCCTCTGCAGCCCATCACGACCCTGGCACCCCTCGCTTAGAGGTCAGGGCTGCCCCAACCTCTTCCTTGCCACTCTAGGATGCTCCCAGCATCTCACCCGTGCTTTTTATAGCCTGAGCCCACGCTTCCCAGCAGGCTCGCCAGATGACCTGGATACAGCTGTGCCATATTTGGGCTGAGCTCTCTCCCATCTCCCTTGCTCCCTCCTCGCATTGTGCTTTGCTGGTTTGTCAGTGCCGAGGGGGTGGCCCCGTGCTCTGCCTGACACACCCCGGAGTCTTCTCGCAAAGGCGACAGTGTCCATCGTCCTGCCTGCTCTGATTTCTGCGAGCACACACCATCAGATGTCTGCTCCGTGGGGGTCCTTTCTTTTTTGCAGGTGCTTTTTCTCTCAGATGATGTTCTGCAGAAAGGGAACAGAGACAAATCAGCATCCCTGGCATCCTGGCATTTCTGACTCACCCCCCTGGGACACTGTCCTCCCCCCCTGCCCCTAACTCCAGCCCAGCCTCTTCCCGTTCCAGCTCCTCCACCATCA
>JANHGN010000965.1:16015-31790 GCA_024605025.1 Megaceryle maxima | reverse complement strand
TTCCTTTTTTATCAAATTATTCTATAGATTTTTCGATACTTTTGCAAAGGATAAAGTCTAGTTTTAACACTTTTTTTTTTTTTTTTTTTGCATTTAATTGAAAAAATACAGAAGGAAAGTGTCTCTCTCATTCACTGTCAAGGCAGAACATTTTCCAAGTTTTCTTTTGGCAACATAAAAATTTTAAAAAACATGGATCTTTACATATAATTTTCATATTAAAATGTTTTGCATTATAGTAGAATAATATGAAAATAATAATTTTAAAATTACAACTATGACAATCTCACCATAGTGTCTTAGTTCATCAGCTCATTGGGAATATCTTGTCCATATTTGATATTAGTATGGCCCTTTCTCCAGCATCGGGCTCTAAAAATAGTTGAATTTCAAATTAATAATAATCTGTAAAATAAAATCAGAAGGCCATAATCTTGTTCCTAGTAAGCATCCTAGCATTCTACTGGTATCGTGAAAATCCAGGCAGCCCCATCTGTAGCTTAAGAATAGCATATCCCCAAAATACAGTTTTGTTCACAAGAAGGACTAGAAAACAGCAAATTACTCAGCAGACGTGTCCCACATATATTTAAAATTACCTTACTCATGTCTGCATAAATTCAAACATTTAATACTGATGAGAAGTACACAGCAAAGCCATGAAATATTCCTTTAGAAGGAGTCTTGCTCTTCAAATGCACCAGGAGCAGGCTTGTGGACAAAAGGCCAAGTAGAGCACAAGTTTCTAACATTCTCCAGTGAAAACAAATATTCTTTTTAAGTAGTAAAGAAGTGAACAATCTAAAAATTTCTTTTTATTTGTCAGAAAACAAAACAAAAATTTTGTACAGCATTAGCAATGTTCTAGTTGCAGGATTAAATGCTCCCTTTTAGAAATGTCTATACTGATAATTATAAAGAAGTAAGAGCAGCTGAAGATAGAAATAAGGGGAGGAAATGAAGTTCCATATAAAGTTACCTTGGTTTAGTTTCAGAAATATTTATTATTTCATTATTATAGATGCTAAAAACCATATAGGTTAGACAGTCTGAAGTATCATTACTGCAGATTCTAAACAAAGACAAGCAGTGACATAAGAACCTCCAGAAGCCATCAGTGAAACCCCTTTTTCCTACAAAATACCTCCTCTACACAGAGCAGATGTCAGGCAGGTAATAGACCAAAGACAGTGACAACAAAGAGAAGGAAATTACTCAGATTATTTTGTACTACAGATAAGTCAACAGCAACATCTTAAAGCAAAAGCAGAAAATAAATCACCAAGCTGTGTTTCACCGTTTGGTGTTGCGAAGCCTTCCTGTAGCACCCATCAGAGATTTAGGACATGAACCCTCAAACGTTCCTCAAGAAGAATTCCCACTGCAGCAATAAGAATTGACTCAGAGTCAGATATTAGTTATTCTTTTCCCCCCCATATAACTTAATGGGGTCTTTTTATACTTTTATGTTTTCACATTTTTCTTAGTAAATAAGTAAAATTAACAAAAATTACTAAGAATTTTTACTAGTGAATATTGCTCTGAAATACTAATATGAAGTAGGACTATGGGGAAGTCCACTTCCTCCACTTTTCATTCAAATGAAAAATTCAGAGTCTTTTCCCTTAAAATAAACAGAATGAGAGCAAGAAAAAACTTCCAATATCCTTTGTTATTCACATTCTGACTCAGAGATTTTCTGCTCTCCAATCATTATTGTGGATGTGAGGTCTTTGTGTTTATGAACATGTTTCAAGAAGCCAGGAGCTAACCATGTCATTGCCACACCAAAATGACAGAAAATGTGTGTCCAACTGTCACAAAATCATACAGTAGACTCACATTTTGAATGACTTTTCTTAAAAAAAAAAAAAAAAAAATCCATTTTCATTTTGTTATTTGCTTTTCTACAAATAAAAAACCCCAAATTTTTTTTCTCCCGTGAAGTACCTGACTTTACACTCAAGAAACAAACATTTGAATGTTCCTACAAGGTCATGAAGCATCTTTGAACATTAGACACTTCAAGAAAAATAAAAAATCATAGTTTCCACATTTCAGGTTAGTTATCTATAAAAGATATAATTTCTTAATAGGGCGGTGCTGCGAAAGGACAGACTTCACTAGTGTTCATGATTACCAAATGCTCTATATTCTTTAATTTTTGATTCATTTAAATAACACATACATATATATAGGACTTCATCAGACCAACACTAGAAATAAGTTAAATGTGTGAAGATTTTTAAAAAGCACAAACAGAAGAAGAATTCTACAAATGAGGACAGAAAGAATCTATTCAGAATTATAAGTTTGGTTGTTCCAGGTAGAAAAAGGACAGTAATTACAAAATGTCATCATCCATACAGTTCAGAGGATCATTTTCAACTGAAATCCTACACAAAGATTCAAGTATTTTACCTCGATTAAATTGATTAGCTAAAATATAGCTTAATAATTACATATGAGTAAACAATGGCTTTCAACAATTACCCTTTCTGTCATTTCAAAGAACAGAAGATTAAATTGAAGATGGGTAACACCTACTCTGACTTCCCAAACAATAAAAACCATACAGCTTCCCACTTGCAAAATGGAAGTTTTACCTAGAAAAAATAAAATAGGATTATCCCCCCCCCCCAATTAACTTCTCACTTTTTTTTCAAGTTGGAAAATTTATCGTAATTCTTTCCTGCAAAAAAAAATCAGTTTTGATCAATTAGCAGTTCTGGATGAAAAAACTTTAATCAAAAAGTTTAATTAACCAGTTTCATTGTAAAAGCCATGAGACTTAATTCCCATAACTAAAGTGTGCAGCTCCAGTACCCAATCATTTCCCATGTAGCGCTCTCCACTCAACTAAAACGCAAAACTTGTCAAGCCAAGAACTGAAGTTTCACTGACAGCTTTCAGTGTTCACAGACCTCTACCGAGACGATAATTTCCTGCCACATTCAACATCATCCATACTTATTCATAGCAACAGTGTTGATTCTTTCTGTGAAGTCTAGAGAAACACCTAGTACTGTAGGTACTCTGGAGACTGTTCAACAAGACAGTAAAAACAAGAAGCTAGAAGAGGAATTAGTAAAAATATAAATTGGTAAAGGGGAATTTGTCCACCTGATGAGGACAAATGCTCCCACAGCACTCCATGTGACATCTTCAGCTAGAGAAAGCTCAGTGGAAGGTTTACTGCATGTGAGCTCAAGAAAACTATAGGCATGATATTTTAATCATCTCCCACAAATGGATAAAGGGAAAAAACACATGTGTGTAATTGCACATCAATAAACACTGTAGATGACAAACAGAAGAGTGGTGCAAAAATATACTGTGGTTGGCAACTCTGGATGAGGAGAAACTTTTGGCGTGTACGAGCACAGAAGCTTATGTGGAGGAAGATGACTTACCAAAGAGTTGCTTGTTTTTAACTTTGACAAGTGTTTTCCTTCAATGCTGATGAGGTACCTTTGCTAAATGTATTGTTAAACTGAGACTTGAAAGATGCAGTTCACCTTTCAATCCCTGTTTAATTCATGAGCAGTAGGTGTATGCTGAAAGTCTAATGACATCAACAGTTTTAGCTGTGGAATAAAGGATTTGTTGATAGATTTATCCATCTTGGATACTCCAACTAAAACAAAGAATCACAGAATGGTAGGGATTCAAGGGACCTCTGGAGATTGTCTAGTTCAAACCCCCTTGCTAAAGTAGGTTCACCTGAAGGAGCTTGCACATGTTCGCTTCCAGGTGGATTTTGAGTATCTCCAGAGAGGGACACTCCACAGAGTCTCTGGGCAGCCTGTTGCAACCAGCTAGAACAACAACCAGCCCGAGATAGTAAGGGAATGTGATGGGCAAGTAGATCACAATCGCTATCTCCTGAAAAAAAAAAAAAAAAAAAAAAAGTAAGCAAAAACAAAGTCTCTGGAAAGGTATTGACTATTATCTTCATACCCTTAACTGGAGTTTAGGTGCTGTCACACCCACTTCTGAATTGTGATGAAGTTCAGGCAAAGGGAAGGTAAAATATTTCCAGATCCATTTTGGTAGTCGGTTATCCCACAGTAAACTTAGATTGACTTACAAATTTCAGACCTGCACAGATACCACAGTGTAATTCTTAAGTGTGAGGAGAGCTTCATAGCAGTTGATCCATAATATCCATCTGGTCAAGACAAATCCAAGTGTCTCAGGCTCTGCTTTCCTCAGTCTGTGCACAACACCACAGACTCTGTCAGCTCTAAACAGTGCTGGGACTTCACATGGTCAATGTCCTCTCCGAGACAAGCAGCAGACCCAAGGTTCTGAGTGATTATGGTTATTAAAGATTCAACGTAACTTTTTCTGAGTGTAGACATGCGAGTCCTAACATCCTGGCCAAATACCAACTCGGATAATTATTTTGTCTACCTAAATGTCCCCGTTTTCATTTGAATAAGGTATTCTTCATTTCCAAAGCTGTTACACGGTGCTGCTGATCACTGTTAAACAGCTGCAATATTTCACCCCAGAGATGACTGTATTTCAGTCGTGGGTGATGTGATCCAAAGAGTTTGAATATCAGTTTAATCACTTTGGCATCCTTCAGGAACAAAGTCACTATTTAAATGTAAGATTATTGTAGAGAATAAAATTGTCAATAAATGTAGTAATGTCTATCTCTAACTATAAGCAATTACAGAGCTAATCTCCAACTCTCAAAAAATAACACCAGATGGTATTTTTCAGAAAAGTCAAATGTAGAATATTATATTTTTTTTGCATTTTTCAGTACATCATGATGGCAAATAATATTATGTGAATCCTGCATGTACAAGAAAAATCTGCAAGTATAACATTCTTCTCTTCCAGCGAACATCCTGTGAATTCATAAATATTTACATTTTGCAAGTTATAATTATGTAGCACTGGAGGAAAAAAAAAGAAAAGGCAAGAAGTGACTGTATATACAAGTATATAAAAGAACATTCATAAATTAAAAATGTGCATTGTTCTGAAAAATGACACCTACTGTGGTTTTTGTGTCTGTGTGCCAAACTATGGGATAGCTTCTACCTCTCTTTCAGTTGGGTAAAAGTTATACTTGTAGGTTTGAACGACTATTGATTTCTTATCGAAGTTTCTATTAATAGTAGTAAATCATTATGTATGAACTCATCACTGCAGGTATTTGCTAAAATAAAAAGTTTGCACTGCTACAGGGATAATTCTCCTTCGCAAACTGACAAACACAATTACAGATGCACACCAAATAAATATTTTGTGGGAAAAACAGTTACCTAGAATGGTACAGTTGCATGCTAGCATGTTATTGGTTGTATATTTTTTTTCCTTTTTTAGTTGGCTTTGTTTGTATTTGTTGGCTTGGTTCAGCAATTTATATACCAAGGGATCATTTTAGCATTAATGAATCTGAACTGCAAAAAAGTCTTGAAGTTGAGATTTTGGTTGCATGAATCGTATTTTTTCAGCAACCAGGGAAACTATTCATTGAAGACTAATTTTATTGAAGGAATTTTACCATTTTGATTCATGAATAATCCATGAACAGATGTTGATTTTTACAAGTTCAGTTGTTATTTGAAATTGTTTGAATACTTTATACAAACATATTGCAACCTCTAGGTTATTTGTACATTTTTTTTGTTCTATTACAGCCTTCAACTATTCATTGTAAGATAGCTCATCTCCTCGTGCAAATAAATCCTGATCAATGTAAAAAAAAATTGTGGGACAAGTGACCCAGCTGTATTATACATGATGCAAATTCTTTGGGGGAAAAGAAAAAAAAAAAAAAAAAAAATCCTTTGTGACCAGAAAAGTAAAATTTTACAAATAGGAAAAAAAGAAAAGAGAAAATAATTTGTGCAAATGGGTAATGCACTGACTGGAAGATGGTCCATTCCCTTGAATGTTTTTGCAGAAGTTAAAACTCTGAATAACCATTTGTGGCAAATAGAAAGGGTCTATGAATACCAAAGTCACTTAGATATCCTAATTAGTAGCCGTAAAAGAATCTTTTTTTCTCTATTGATATTTGTTCAGTTTCATTGCTGAGATAAAATAAAAACCACAGTTGCAACACCTTTCCCTTGTAGACAGATAATTTTTGACTGGGACTCTTTTGCTATTTTCCTTTGTCTGTTTCTCTGCAGGTACACCATGAAGATCTTACTCTTCACTTTCCATTTTCAAGCATGCCAAATTTGCATCCACACCATACAGTTTATCACAGAAGATGCCTGTGAACACAGCAGGCAATTTTCTAACAGTAATTTTTACCTTGTTAACTTGTGCATTATTACTCTAATTCCTTGGAAGATCTGGCATTGATTTACCTGAAGGAAAAATAGTCACCACGACCATAAGACTCAATCAGATTTCCAAACCACTTAAAGCAGTTGAGTCTTGAGTCCTTTTGCCTGTATTTACATAGCACAAATCCTTCCTTATTCTTGAGCTAGATCGCTTCTATGTGCCTTACAGTCGCTGGAGACGCACGTATTGAAAAATAGACTATGACTCTAGACAGCAACTCAAGGTAAGTTATTGGAGCTGCGATCTTCAGGTTTTTCTGACCATCTGTTCATCATTTACATTGCAGCCTACAGAAGAGCAACTGACAAAACTATACTGATCTACAGAGACCTTACAGGTCCACATCTTGGGAAACAATTAACTTCCCTGTGTTGATACAGTACCTTAAATAGTAGAAAGGAAGAGTTGTCAGTAGAACCACAGTGACAGATAGGCATTGGCTGTTTGGTTTATTTATGAATTAAGGGAAGGCAGGTGGGAAGGTTGATGGGATACTTTGATTACATCTATTACTTTTCAGAGCTCATTTTGGCATGATCAGGAAAATCTAAAGTTTGCCTAGTTATCACAACACAAGGAGCCTGGATTCTGCTCTTGGGTATTGCTAGCCCAATACCCCCAAAAGCCAGGAAGACTTAAAAACTCCAATTCTAAGCAAGTTAGAGGTTCTTAGTTACACCTACAAGGCAGATGAAGATTTGTTTGTTTGTTTCTTTGTTTTTTAATGCTTGGGCAGTTAGTATGCCACTTAGATAACATAATGTGGTGATCATGTGATTTTTATTCCTCCCAGTGCAGCATCTTAATAGACCAGGTATGTTTATACGTTACCATACATTTCAGTGTCTTAAATATACTAATCCCCATAGTTGACAGTGCTTATGTTGCAATGACCTGCAGTCATCTGATCAACTTTCAGAATACTTACTAGCTATAATCAAATATATTCTCATCTCTTATTTGAACAAATCAAACAGAAATTGAATACATTTTTTTTTTATGAACACTAGCAATATGTTCTCGTCTCTGATAATTTTGACATTAAAATTCCATTTTAATAATCCCATCCTTCAGGCTTTGCAGACTCTTAAGGTATTAGAGCAAAAATTATCCTAAGCAGTTAGATTATAATGTATTTAAAGATTAGACATTTCATGTTGAATATTAACTGCTCCACTTCCCAGAGAAAAAAAATGATGCAGGTTTTTTTTTTCCCCTGTATAATTTATACAATTTTTGATAGGTTGACTATACAAAGTTCAAACCTTTTATGAAGAAAATACTATAAAATATACTCATAGTCCTGCATGATATTAAAAAGCTGTATATACAAGGTATGAGAAAACATTTTTGCTTAAGTCATTAGCATATTTTCATCCCTCAGAAATACACAAAATGGCTGTTCAATCTCAATGCAGCCTATCAGGCTTCTGAGCTATGGCAAGATTGCAATTATTTTACTATCTAAAGAACTTTTATTTACATGTCATGAAAGATGGGACACATATTTGGACTTTAGGTTTCGTAATAATCCAAAGTGTACAAGCACTACTTAATCATTTGAAATAACAAAACTACACCAACATATTAACTTTTAACCAAACTCATAAGTATTTTAGGTATTTGTCTACTCATGGCAACCCACAATAAAAGTATTATTTGAGTGGGGCAGAATTCTATACTTAAAATTTACCAGTGGGAGTATGTCCTATAGCCAGAGTAATTTACCTCACCCTTTCCTTGCTTACCTAGAATCATAGAATCACTCTGGTCCAATCACTGGACTTGATAGTCCAACCATTAACCCAGCACTGCCAAGTCACCACTAAACCATGTGCCTCATCACCACATGGCTTTGAAACCCCTCCAGGGATCATGGCGACTCCACCACTGTGCTGGGCAGCCTGGGACAGGCCCTGACAGCCCCCTGAAGAATTTTTTCCTAATATCCAACCAAAACTTCCCCTGGTGCAACCTGAGGTTTCCTTTCATCCTGTCGCTTGTTCTTTGGGAGAAGAGACCAACCCCACCTGGCTCCAACCTCCTGTCAGGGAGTTGTCGAGAGCCAGAAGGTCTCCCCTGAGCCTCCTTTTCCCCTGCTGAACAACCTGAGGTCCCTCAGCCACTCCTCACCACACTACTGCTCTAGACCCTTTCCCAGCTCCGTTGCCCTTTGGACACACTCCAGCCTCTCAATGTCCTTCTTGGAGCGAAGCGTCACATGGGGTTGTTGCAACCCACATGCAGGACCCAGCACTTGGCCTTGTTGAACCTCAACACCCCATCAGTTAACATCTCCATCTACACATCTGCTCTGTTTCGAGGCACAATACGTGACTGCTCTGCTTCCTACACCCCCTTGCACATAGGTCTCTTAACTTACTTTTCACTTGCCTCTTGTCATTCACTGTTGCTTTTAACTCAGTCAGAAAGGGATGCAACAGCTATCAGAATCAAACAAATCAGCAGCCCCATCCCTCATCAACCCAGCTTGGAAAATCAGAAGTTGCACAGTGTTCATTCTGCAGCATGGTGCAACCCATGCTGAGCTGGTGTGGTCTCTTACTGCATGCTGCCTCTGAAGGAGTCCTGTCTCCTCTGGAGCATCAAGGAGAAGACAACAGTAAAACCTACTGCCCTCACTTTCTGCTATACTTTTTGCCAACACAGTTTTGGTCTCAAATCTATCCTGCTGTTTAGATTCAACTTGCTTATTTATTATTTTCTTTGTTGCTTGTTTACCACGGAACGCTCAGATATAGGTCTGGAGTCAGAATAACCCTTCTCCCAAGCCACTGGTGGCACAGACATGGTCCACTTCGTGCAATAAGCACCGTCAGAGAAAAACAAAAGTCCATCTAGAAAGTCAGTGTAAAATCATAGAATCATTTTGGTTGGAAAAGACCTTGAAGATCATCGAGTGCAACCCTTAACCCTTCACTGCAAAATCACCGTTAAACCATGTCCCTCAGCACTACATCTGAAGAGTAGAGCAAGTCTTATGCTTTAAGTTCATCCACTGTCTTATTCTGAAATAGCTTCTCTGCATACACAAGTCCTCACCTGCAGACAAAACAAGCAAAGTCTTTCTTTCTAGAGTTTCTACTTCTGAACATACAACTTGCAGTATAGCTCAAAAGGACATCAGCCCACTTCTGCCAGTTCACCCAGTTTCGGAGACACCTTCTGACTCCCTTACAAGGCAACCAACACAGGGTGTTTCTTCTCTTCTTGTACAAACAGGGGAAAAATCTGTAATACAAGAGAGTATTTTGCCATTAGTGGGTAAACAACATCAGAGACAGCCGGGGTTTGTTTCCATGTTCTATGACACCATAAATGCCCACCCTTCCTTGTACTGTTGATCATTTTTTAACAATATGCTTATGCTATTAGAAGTGTATTTTGTGTTATTTCTGTGGAACATTTAACATCTTTTCTTTGTCCTTTTGCCTTGCCCTTCAATTTTGACCGTGATGGATCTAAGCGTATTTAGGACATTAAGGGCAAACTAAATTGTTGTTTATACTGTTAAATGTAAAAAGCATAATGGTAGGGTAGTGCCTATATTCTGGAAAATAAGTACACTTGTCTGATTTTTATTACATATCTTCTCTACTGATGTGTACTGAACAAATTGTGGGGTCTCTACTGAAAATGCAATATGAAAGTTTAATACCAATCTCCGCAGGATGTGTCAACCTGAGCACACACTATGCAACTCAAAACAAAGAAAAAACACTTGCGCTTTAGGAGAGATGCTCCAAGAATGCCTAAATGAACCCAGTGCAACCACAGTGCTGGTAAACACAGGTAAGCGACAGACATGAGTTATCACCTTCATCAACCACCACAGCCAGTACCCATCATTGGCATCTGCCCTGGCTCCACAGTCAGTTCCTGGGGCATTGCCAGCCCCGGAGATGTGGGCTAAAATAGACTTCTGTAAATGACACAGCTCACTGAGAAATGCCTGTGAAATCTGGAAACAAGAACCTGCCAGGACATTTTCCAAGCAAGACAGACAACTTGGTGGCCTGTGCATGCGAGGGCTTCTGATCCATCCACAGCATTCTTAATACACACACACAGAACTTTGCCTGCCCAGATGTTTTCTGATTAATAACGAGGTCATCTGCAATGCCAAAAACATGGCCTTGTAGTTCTCCAGCACTCTTGGAAAGCTACAGAGTATTTAAGGGGGGGATGGAAATATTAAATACAACATACGTATAAAACACAATAAATCAAATGAACTTGTTTAGATGAAAAGCACATTTTTTGGTTTTGTCAGCACAGCGATTGTATATTCCACAATTATGATAATTTTTTCTGAGATAAAACTGCTGTATATCTGACTGCTGTATCAGACCCAGTCTTCTGGTTTCACCCCTTCTGGCTTTACAGGATGCTTCTTAAGAAAATATCTGCATTTTACAGTGTTTCCAAGGTCAAAATTAGGAAACAATAAATCTAAAATTTGAAGGGGATAATACAAATCATTATTAGAACTGTTCCTCAGTCACTATCCCCCCCAAAAAAAGATTGAGAAAAAGAGTGAAAAAAGGCTCACTTATTTGAATTTCTGCACTGAAATGATAGGCAAAGCTGAACAGATGACTGAAATGTCTGACCCTAAACAGAGACCCTAAACAAACATTGCTGTGCCACAGCCTTTCTTCTCCTTCAGAAAGTTCTTGGCATCACCCTCATGATCATCCCACCCTGCTGCTTTTGCTTTACAACTTTAATCACAAGAGGTCTAAAGCTCAGAACCAAACAGACAAGTGTTGCTCCTACTGTAATATTTTCGAGTCCTTAAGGGCAAAGACCCAAAATGGATATGGAGACCAAGGGCTGGTCCTACACTACCAGGGAAACACCGTCTGGGGACCACAAAGCCACGGGGAAACACAGCTCTTTTTCCAGGCTCATGCAGCACCACCTATAGACAAAACCTCTAAATTTCTCTGGTATATTTGGGAAATGGAAAATACTTCTTCCTTTACGTATGCTGCTTTTGCCTGCTGCCCAAACACTCAGGGGAGCAGGATCTGGAACTAAACCCCTCTAAAGGGGATTTACATAGATCTGGAAAGTCATATATATAATCTGGAAAGAAATCTTGAGAGACCAAAAGAACGTGAATTAAAGTGATTGTCTGGCACCACATACAAGGATCAACAACCCATAAAGCGCACTTTTGCATTCAAAAAAACCCCCAAACAACAAACCAGGCAGTTCCCGAGGACTGTTCACCCAGAACCAGGAACCTCAATAAACAGCAGTTTAGGGGATTTTCTGCTGTGACTCTTCTCTGTAGCACGCAGACATCAAATTGGAAACAACACTATTGCTTAAGAAATAGCACCCCGAATACTTAATGCTTCCCCATCGCCTTCTGCACATTTCAGGCTCTGCGATGTCAGAAGCCTGTGCAACCTCAGCGCTGCAATCTGGGATTTGCCACGATAAGTGTCTGTGGAGAGGGGCTGCGTGCAAGAGTATAAAGGTTTGGGATTTTTTTTTTTTTTTTTTTTAATTATGTTACTGTGCTTACAAAGAGAATCTTGAAAATGTGAAGTGTATCACACAGGGACTGATGTCTCCCCGTTTCCAGACAGCATGAAATGAATCGTGCCTTGAGAGATGTGAGGCATCCCATTCTCCTTAGTGCTGAACCTAAAGATGACAATCTGCAGCATGCTGAGAAGGAAAATATGAGTACAGGAGAAAAAAAAAAAAAAGAAAGCAAAGTAAGTCTTCACATAAAGAGGACCTTTTTATTTTTATTTTTTTTTCAGAATATGCTTTCTTTTGGATTTCAGAGAAAAAAAAAAAGTAAAAAAACCCCACAACCAAACAAAAAACACACCTCTGAGATACAAATAAAATCGTAGAATCTAGACACTTGTTACAGAATTTAGACGTGGTTTGATATAGAGATGGTATAAAAGAATGCCTCGAGTTAAAATATTCCTGATGGACCTTTCTTATACTGGCTGTTTTCCTAATTTGATTTATTTTAAAACTTTGGATGAGTTCAAACTTACAACATTTGGGGTTTTAAATTCAGGATTTTATGTTGCATTTTATGCCAGTTAGTGATAATTACATATCTTGAACTTCAAAGGTGTCTAACCAATTAGAGATTCTCTGCAAGAGAAAAATGCAGAGGAAAAAAAAAAGAAAAAGAAAAAGAAAAAACCTATATTTGAATAATGTTCCACAAATGCTGAATATTAAGCACATTTTGAGAATATTCACATAGCATTACATGTCCAGTTTTCTTTAAAATTCTGATTACTTTGGATTTTCAGGATAGAAAACAATAGCAGTGCTTTAAGTCTCCTCTTTAGCCCATCTTTTATTTCTACAGCCCTACACCACCATGATTTGCTACATGTGTTGCTTGTTATATATCCTAAAAATTCAATTTTCTTATCCCAGAAGGAAAGAGCTATAAGAGGTGAAGCTACTCATTTGATCATAAAGTGTTGTCAACGTGAAGGAAACTGCTTTGAAACACTTTGCCACCACCCTTATTTGTGGTAATCATGCAAATCACTGCAAACAGCTCTGAAGCCTGACTTTATTTGGTTTCGAGTTGAGCTACTATACATGGAGGGAAGAAGAAACACCACATTTGATGTACATTTCTATGAACATTTATCCCTGACAAGACTGAACAAAGTACAAAAGTAGCACTACACCTACCGTGCTGGGATATATGAGTCTTCGAAATGGTGATCTCTATCTCAAAAACTATTTAACCAGCCTATGATAG
Source organism: Megaceryle maxima (assembly GCA_024605025.1). Lineage (NCBI taxonomy): Eukaryota > Metazoa > Chordata > Aves > Coraciiformes > Cerylidae > Megaceryle > Megaceryle maxima. The sequence goes on along the minus strand of JANHGN010000965.1, from coordinate 18,679 downwards.
GGCAGTTACTGTGGTTATAAGGCTTTCTTTCCTAGAATGATAGAGCACAGTAAAATACCTTATAAAACACCACAGAAGTTATTGCTGACCAGATTCTGACTCCTGTAAATTTATTGCGCTCTATCTTTATACAAGTTCTTCATTCTTCTCTTCTTTTCCTTGCATGTAATGAGTTTATCTGCCACAAAATGGATTGCATTTTTTCCTTTTCATTAATAAGGTCACTAGATTTTGAAGGGTGCAGCTGAAAGATGGTAGCAAACTTCTAAGCCTTTTATTGGCAGAAGCTCATCAGTAAATCGCACTATTTTAGATTGCTGTATGGTTTGGGGGTGGGTTTTTTGGGTTGCTTTTCCAAGGTGTTATGACTTTATCTTTAGAAATACTTTTCCACCCTTACCCCACGTGGACAGTTCTCTAGAATGAAAAGCTTTTTACTTTAAACAATCCCTTGGTAGATTTGCAATGCCTTTCTTAAAATTACCCATGGAAAGTAACTCCATCAAATGCTAGAGAAATAACTGCTGCATCTGAATGCTGGCCATGGACCAACGCAGTGATGCAAGGCCACTTTAAAACATTCCAAAGTCCTCACTTTATTCTCCTCTAGAGATCCTCTCATGTGACAGGCTGACCTCCCTACCTAAGATTGGATATATTGATTCAGAAACTGCTCTTATCAACTAGAACTGCATTTGAGATTTTGTGAGCATGTTATTACTACTGAGAATTCAATTTTTTTGTCTCTCAGGCATCGTATCTAGAACCCTTTGGCATGCAGGGCAAATTCAGTGACCCTAAATGCCTTCTGTGCAGAAGTGAACATCCGAACATGATCTATAATTAACAGAAATGAATTCTTAGCGACGTAAATACCCAGAGTACTTGTATCGACTGTAGGACTAAAACCAAAATTGTTATAGACCTCTCTTAACTGCTAATAATTTTGTAATAGAAGTATAAGGGAAACCTTTAAAAGACTAACTCTGTATTTGTCCACTTTAAAATGCTCTTAAAGAGAGAAAGAATTGCTTAACTATTCTCTTGCAAAGGCTGAAAAATTACACACACAGCATATTTTTAAGATACTTGATCTGCTTTTAAAAGTGAGACTGAGATGCCTTTTTACCAAATGCCCCATCGCCCTTAGGAAACCACAGGGTACGTGCTTAACATGGAATCAAATGCACAAAGCTTAGATACTGTAACTACTGAAGTCAGTGATGCCAATGATAAGGGTTAAGTTAAGCAGCTATTTAAGTCTTGTTGGGATCAGGATCCTGCCTGCAAGTATTATCGCAAGCACTTCTGAGCAGTTCCTTTGACTTCAGGGGTAACTGATTCACGATAATGGCAGCAAACATTTGCTCTAGAAAGATAACTCCATGATCTAAATTCCGTCCTTGCTTGTATACAGTGTTTTTAACTGTGGTAGCTCACACCAAGCTGGCGGATGGACCAATTACACACATTTACCTTCTGCATAATGCTGCCAAAGCCAGTGAAGACGCAGAATATGCAGGCATTTGAATACTTGACCTAATGCAATTAATATGTATTGCCACCACACTGGGACCTCTGACATTTTACAGCTATAGAAATTATTTTACAAAGACTGACATATATGTTAAGCAGAGGGGACTGCACGTAAACTTACACCCTACGTGTCACCATTTTCATTAAAATAAACAAAAGCATTATCACAATGCGTTAAGTTACACTTTAGCAGGCTTCACATTCAAGCTGGAAGTCATAAGTATTTACAAGCTTTAGTGAGTCTCCCAAAAAATTTCCATATGCCCTTATTTACACCTCTCTCAAGGCATCATTTTGACCACAGTTAAATAATCTGTCACAGAGGAAACTGTAAACTTTCTGAAAAAGTTCTGGTTATTATAATATTTCTGCATTTATATTCCATCACATCAGTATTAAAGGCTTTCAGTTACAGTGCTTCTGGGGATAAAAAGCTAAAATGCCTTTGCTCACAGGTGCATTAAATCCTATTAAAGAATCTTCCTTATAGCACATACCTCATTACTGCATACAAAGGCTTGGATTATAAAATGAAGGTGAAGTGTACAAAGTAAGATTTGATATTACTTGGTGTGCATATGCTGAAGTCATTAGGTTTTACACTGTACTCGAATGATAGTAGGTTTCATATTCCTATTGAGTTGCTTTCAGTAGTCAATGCTTCTGGGTCAAGTAGTCTGACATGGGGTGATGTGTCTCAATACAGGGGATGAGAAAACTTCTTTAAGCAGCTTTACACAATGACAAGTGCACTTCCCTCCACAGCTTTATTATGCAATATAAGCATCAGGTCACAGAACAGTCCACAGTGTAGGGATCAAATAGAACTAAACTAAAAAAAAAAAAAAAAGAAAAAAAAAAGGAAAAAAAAAGAAAAAAAGGAAAAAAAAAGATTTAAGGCTAAATTAGGTGATTTAAACATTTTCCTTTAAGCTTATACAAAATCCCCTAGCTATAAAATCCTGCATAATGCTTTCCTGGATTTATATGTAGCAGGCATATAAATTTTAACTATTTCATAGCAGGAAGCAGCTTTCAATGGGCAAGAGCTTCGTATCAATGGCGGGGGGGGGGGGAGGGGGTGGAGGGGGGAGGGGAAAAAAGGCTCTCGCGATGAGGGGACTATTT
>JANHGN010000959.1:0-16871 GCA_024605025.1 Megaceryle maxima | reverse complement strand
CCCCCGTCTCTCTCCTCTTGCCTCTCTCAGGTTTCACACACAGCAGTCAAATGAATCCAACAGCTGCTGCAGTTCAGAGTAGGTTCTCCTCCTCTCCACCCGTCACACAATTCCATCCTTCCTTGTACTATTTCAGTCCCTCAGAGGCCTAGATCAGCTTCCTAAATTTTTTTTTTTAAACTTCTGTTAATTTCATCTGATTGTTCAGAAAAATGAACTAGGCTCACCAAGAGATCCCATAAACATCAGAACTGTAACCCAAAAAGCTGTGAGAACAAAAATGGTAAATAAGTAAATTGAGACTGACACTTTAGGAGCAGTGGAACCATTAAACTACCTGCACCACATAATAAAACTTCATTCTGAGAATGATAGCTGGAGATACTTTCCATAAAAGCCAAAGTTTTCACTCTTAAACAAGAATATCCCAAAAAAACAGTTGTCAGAATTTGCACAACTTAAAAATTGGTTCCAATGCTCAGTTTCACTGCTAAGATCTTGGCAAGCTTAAAATGTGCAGAATCCGTTTTCCAAAACTCACTCCCACATTATTCAAAAGCATTATTTCCCAAGAATCAGGGCAGACAGAGAGGGTTTTGACAATACTTGCTTTGAGTATACTAAACATTTTCAAAACTCAAGTTTCTCTTTTGCTGGGAATCCCAAAGCAACCAGTAAACATCCCCAGCACCTACTGGTTGACTTTTCAGAGTTGGGAGATTCATAATACCTCGCATTTCAACAGTGGGAAAGATCCATCATAAATCACATGATTTACTGATGACATCAAAACCGTACCTGAAGTGACTGTGAACTGGAGGAGTTAGGAATTGTTATTAGACATCTGTTTACTAGCCTGGAACACTTACATTCTGACTGAAATGGTATATCTTCCGACTGCAGTCCTCTGGGTCAGGCACCTCTCCATTGCGATTAGCACTCATAAGAGCCACCAACTCTTTAGGAACAGATATCTGAAAGGTTACCCAACTATAAGGAACTCAGTTGGCACACAGGATTATACAATATATTAGAAGCAGTGATAGCAAAAAGAATAGCCTAGATTTATTTTGCTGTTAAAGTACTCTCCGTCAAGTACAATATAAGGCATACAGAAAATTTTGCCTTCAGCGTTGGCAATATTTAATTAACCAGAAGGATTTCCTCTGACAGAAGTTTAAAGCTTCACTTTCTTCACACTACTGAATTGCAATGTCACATTGCACATCTCACTTTTTGCTTCCTTAAAACAATCAGACTATTTATGCCAAGACTGCAAAGATCCCTTAACTATGTACCAGAATATACTACTTCAGGCATATATGAGAGAAATTTCAAATATTTTTACTTTACAGTGTTCTTCGTTGTCTTATGGTCAGCTTTTCCTGATTTAAGAACATATTTCTTTCCTACTACAGCATTATTTTTTTTCTTTTGGAAATAAGGATACATATGAACAAAAAAAGATACACATAAAATAAACAGATAAAGCTAGAGAAATGCCACAGGGAAGATAAGCAGGTTTGGTCTCTTACATTAAGCTAAAAGTCAATGTTCTCAGTTTTTATTGTAGGCTATATTCCAACAGCTAAAAAAAAAAAAAGTCACCCATTGTAGTTGTCTTTAGTTAGACACACGACTTAGGTTCATCTACCTCTGCATAGTAGGTTAGTTTCACAGCAGGTGTGTCTTGGCATGGAAAGATGGCTCTGCAATGGGCAGCCTGGAAAGGGGAAAAAAAAAAAACCAAAACAAAAAAGTAAAACATAACAGTCTTTCTAATGCGAAGGACTAGAAATAAATCAAACTAACATATGATATTGGAAATCTATGCAGCTCCTCCAGACAGCTCATTATCTACAAAACAATACTTCCTACTAGCTTATAGTTTATAGTAGTTTTCATAGTTAATTTTTTTTTTTTTTTTATAAGTAGTAATGGTAGTTAAGGCAGATCAATAGCCACAGATATGTTGTTTGCAAAGGACTGCATCTTCATTACGGGAATACTAGAAAGGGTAAAGCAGTTCTGGAATTACTAAATTGCAAGCATATAATAAAATCCCAGCAATGTCCTGACTTGCTAAGTGGGCTAGGGGGCATTTAGGACCTTGGACACACAATTAGAGATCCCAGGCTACTGTACTTTCCCCCATTTGCTTTCCTCTCCAACTCCTTGGGTACCAGGGGGAATTACAGTGATATGTAAACAAGATTCAAAGAAAAAAGAAATATTAATCCACTCAACCTGACACTGGCTGAAGAGAAATGGGTGTTTCTTTCCAGAAGTCTGCTCTGGAGATAACCACTGGAGAGCTGAAGATTTTGGAGAGCTTTCAAAAGAGATTTCGACAATGGCTTCTTGTCCCCTGTGTAATAAAGAATAGTCAGACTGTTTTGATAGAACTTCCAATCGCTACTGAAATTCTCCTACAGAGACTTCTGGAAAACAGTGCTGTAGCAGTGGCTCAAAAGCATTAAAACCAAGAACAAATAGCATATTAAAAACTTCTCCCTTTCAATTATAATAGTAAAAATTAGCTGGTCCAAAGACAGTTCTATTATTGTTTTTACTAACCAGAAATTTCTCCTTGAAGGGAGGAAAACATGGACTTTTTTTTCTTTAAACTATTTTTACCAGCCACATACATATCATTTTGTCACAATTATCTAACATTGTATAAAAACCCACTTCAATAGGTGAACAAAAAATATATATAAGGTCTGTAGAAGAACATACATGCCTCAGTAACATATGATTCATGTATTCTGTAAGTAAAAAAATTAGATTTTGCAGCTGATATTATGTGCTGTAAGTATGATCCTTAAGTATATAAAAAAAAAAACTACTGAAAATAGTAATACCTAGAAAATCCTATTAGCAGTAGGGTGAACAAGAAAAATAAAAATGGTCAAATTTTATTCAGAGCTTCAGAACTGGTGTAAAGTAAAAACAGTTCTGTGCAAGACAGATACCAGCTTGCTAAAAAAAGAACACACACAAACTTGACACATTCATATTCTTTATGGTTTAAAAACATACAAAAACCATCACAGACACCAAAAAACTCACAGAAGTACTCGCTTCTGTTATCAGAAAGTCTCAGGTTATACATGCAACTCTCTGGAATTAACAATCCAGACATAAATCAGAACAAACTCCAGCTAACCAGAGGAGTTGAACACTAGATAAGCTGACCAGGTATACATATCTGGTTTATAACCAATATTCCAAAGTACATATTTGACAAGAAAAAAATAATTTGTACTGCCATAAGGCACATTGATTACTGAACAGTCAGACTTTCAGGTGTAACTTCTACCCTTTCCTATCACTACTTTACTGATACTCACATGGGGAACTGTATCCCACATAAGATTATAAATTCTTACGATCACAACTCATAACTCCCTAACTCCCTCTTTGTAGCTTTTTTTTTCCTTACAAGGAAATCTAACACACCAAAAAAAAAAAAAAAAAAAGCAAGCTGCAAGCCAAACAAAAGGAATGGGCCGATGTTCCTTCTGTGGCTTAAGTACTTCATTTGTTCAGTTTTATATCATACCATAAGTGTTTCCCCAGTAGGGACAGCTGTTGTATGACATTTCTTATGACATTTCTTTCTCTTTCACAATATGTGTGTTTCTAAATTGCTCTAATTTGGATAACAAAGCAAAAATTAGAAACCAGACATGAGTTTGTAGAGGTAATAACTACCTTTGAAAACAAAACAGTAAGAAGCAACTTAGTATACAATTTTATTCAAACAAGAGACCATCCTTATACAAACATAGCTTTCAGCTTTGGCACACGAGATAAAACAGTTAAAACACAGAAAGCAAACTTACAAAAAAAATTATTGTAATTTGGCAACAACGTTTGATTAATGCAACATAAGAGGTAGATTATGGTTAGTTCATTCTCCATCATGCTGCTAAAACTCAAGATCCAGTTTTCAAGGACTTGGTCTTAGTATAGTCAATACAATTAAACTATTATTTGAAAACTTGTTTCTATCTAATCATAGTGGTAACCTGCAGTTCTACAGAAATGCAGGATCAGCCCTTTTAAAAAGAAAGGAAAACAGGTTGTATAACTCCACGTGCCGTACTACAGCAGCTCTGAACATGATAAAATGCAGGTAGTTGAAGTAGAAGGAATATTACTGATAAGAAGCACTGGAAACATTGTGATACTTTACGCATAATTTCGTGACTTTGGCAAGTCTTTGTACATGATATAAGACCTGAAAACTGGTAGAAAGATTGCCAAGGTTTTGGCTAATGAAAGCCAAATATTAATTTCATCTACAAGATGATAACAAATAAATGCAATGCCCCAATTTATAAGTCCTTCTGCAAGCTTTATACAACTGTGACCCTACATGCAGACAAGCAGCTCATACAAGTGCATTTTGCAAACCACCTAGAGGAAAGCACATACCTTCTTAGTTCAAAAGGAAGTGTGATTTCCAGGGGGGTCCCCTTGAAACTGTGCTTTTCTCCAAAACCAAATTTTGCATCCTGTCCATTTACAGTCACTTTAAATACTTGTACATCTTTTGTATCCAGCACCTGTAATGAAGCATGTTACATACTTGTTAAATACTGTAGTAATTAACATAGCACTCGTCAAATCTTAACACAAGTCTCTCTGAAGGAAAAAGTATTTACTAAGACCAGAAAAAACAAGTAAATATGTTAAATACTGTGAACCATCATTTTAACAGAGCAACAGTGAACTTACAAAACTGGAAAAGAGGAAGAAAACCAACTTCTGACAACGAAAGTGAAAACAGAGGTTTAGTTAAGTAAGAAACCCCAAAGGTGAAAGACTTCACTGTGCTACTATGAAATGAGGAGAATGATAGAAAACATCCTGCCAAGGCTTCTATCCTGGAACTGCCCGCTATGAATCAAGACTTTCATGCAAGAGAAAATAAATTAAATAATGCAGCATTCTCATATGATGCATGAGAGAAGTTTTACTCTCTAACAGGAAGGTTGGTTTTTTTGGTGTTTTTGTGTTTTTTTTTTTGTTTTTTTTTTCCTAAAAGAAATAAGGGCCAATCACAAAAGCATTTTATGGAGCCGGCTTGAAAAAAAATCCCACAAACCCCAAACTTCACTTTACAGCTAGAGCAATAATAGAGGTTTATCCATGTATCCGTTTATCCATTTGCATAGCTAACCTAGAAAGTAGCTGTCATAATGAAAGGCACTCATGAAAAAGCCATAAGCATGTTTTGTCAGTGGTTTATTCTCATCTTTTCGGCAACGGGTTCTCCGCCATTTTAAGGGGAAAATCCATATTTCTACCCTTCGCTTGTGCAAGGCACTGGCTCCAGGCGGGACTCCTGGGCTGCCTAGGGGCTGCCAGGCGCTGTTAGCCCGGGGACGACGAGCATGCCGGGACCGGCGAGCCCCACCGGCGCGGAACCTCCAGCCGAGTGGGCGGCAGGGGCAGAAGATCATGGGAGGGCGCAGTGGCCACCGACGGGAGGGAAGACGAGACCAGGACGACGGCCGAGGGGAGCCGGGACGGCCCCAAGCGCAGCCCCCGGCACCCCGCCGCTGCCCCTCACACGGGGCCTTGGGGGGGGTCCTCCCTCACAAACCGCCCCCGTCGCGGGCCCAGCTGCCCCGGGCAGCTCGGAGGTCGCGCCTCCATCCCGCCCCAGCCCACCCCGCCCCGCCGTTACCAGGCGACGCAGCGCCTCGCGCTCGGCGCGCGCGGTGAAAGCCGCCGTGCCCCGCAGCGCCCGAGCACCGAAGTCCACGCGGCAGCGCAGGTAGAGGTGTCGCGTGAGGCAGCAGGAAGGCGAGGCGAAGGAGCTGGAGTCAGCCATCATTCGCTCGCGCTCTGCCCTTCGCCGCGCGGCCGCGAGGAACACCGCAACCGCCCCGCCCACCAGGGGTTGGGGCGGGGGCCCGCGCGCCGGCCCCGGCAGGCGCAGTTCCGCCCTCCGCTCGACGGCAGCGCGCGGGGAACTACAACCCCCGCCAGCGCGCAAAAGGCCACAAAGAGAGAGTCCGTGAGCTTGGGAAGCTCATCTGGTCTCTGGCGGAAAGGTCCTTGACAGGCAGCTCCTCGTTAGTATAGTGGTGAGTATCCCCGCCTGTCACGCGGGAGACCGGGGTTCGATTCCCCGACGGGGAGGCATGAGATGCTTTAATTGCTCTTTTTTCCTTTCCGATGTGGCCTCTACCCGAGTGGCAGAATGCAATTTTGTGCGAAATGGAAGCTGCTGCCAGCCAGCCGTTGGGACAGTTACCGTGGCTTAAAAAGAGGAAGGGCAAGAGTGAAGCACAGCCAGAGCCTGTCAGCCTACCTGCTCCAGGCAGAGCAGGGCAGCCTAGGTTTCCTGCAGAGCCCTGGTTAGCTGCAAGAACATGTTGGGAAAGCATTTTTAAATAGCTCAAACAGCTGAACAGGGGATTAAGTAAGGCTTCCAAAAGCATTCACCTTTTTTCTTAAAACAAGGTGTGGGAAAAAACCTCCAGCTTCACCAAAACCAATGAGGTAGAAACAATGGGAAGAAGGACAGGCTAAACCAACAAGGCAGAAGAGGGAAGGTGGAAGGCCAAAGGCCATCTCATGGTCTGCAGTAATGCAGCCCCTCCTTTTAATTCTGAAAGAGAGAACTTTGGAGACCAGGAAGCCCTGAAGCTGTGCCAGATCGTGGTCTGAGCCTGTACTTCCTGCCAGCACCCTGTCTCCTGCACTAGCAAAGAATATGTTGCAAAACAAGTGAGAGATTCCATCATCTCTGTTTGCATTTACTTAGTATCATCTAACATACCTTTTTACGCACATTTCTCCATTCCCCCACACCTTTTCCTTTTTAATCCTTGTGCCCAAAAGGATTTATTTATCAGCCTTTTAGCACAAGGATCCTTCCTTCTGTGGGAGGTGAGCAAATGCTGAGCAGTAAATTAAATGGCCCAGATTTCTCTTTTTCCAACTCAGGAAAGAGTACTACAGCCAATCACACATGGAAGGGATAAGGAATTAGCACCCGAGACAAGAGATGAAGGCACAGTGTGGGCTGTATGTGCCTGGTGTTCAACATGGGAGGCCTGGAGGGCTCTGCTCTGGCCCCAGCTTTGTGCACTTGGACAGTTTCAATAAGATGAATTTGACACCCTGAGCCGAGTATTGAAAACAAGTTACCCTGTACCATGAGTGACCTCGTGTTAAACACACAAACACATCAGCAAGCACTCAAGTGAGGACATGCACAAGAAAAATGATCTCTGTCTAGTAACAACTAAGATCCAATTTGACAGCAAAGTTTGGCAACAAAGGATGATTACTCTTGACAAAACATTGCTGGAAGCCATGGACATGTAATGTAGAACCTAACTTTTGTCACCCTTAGAAATCAGTTCCTGAAATGGCACATCTGCAGCCTGTGTGCACACAGCTGCAGAAGCAACACACTGGCAGCTGCAGGCACGCAAGGAACACAAGACTTGAGATACAGTGCAAGACCAAAAAGTGCTTTCTATGGGCTCATGGGCTAGTGACAAAGCCCATGGGTCTCCTGGTAGCATCCCACTGCCCCAGCAGTCTTATCTGGATGTGATCCTGAGATGGGAATGTGAGAAGCACATGAAGAAGAAGGGATGTGACATGGAATGTTGGCCACAATGACACCTTGGAGCTTTGTACAAACCAGCTGTACTAGAGCCATATGCAGACAAGTCCAGATAAAGCCAGACGGGAGGAAGGGAGTTTCAGTAGGTCTATTGTTGCATCTGTTACAGAAAGAAGAGAAAATAACACAATTTTTCCTTTTGCAATTTCTGAATTCCCTCCCATGCCAACTTCCCTTTCTTGAAATCCACATAAGGAAACTGATTTTGTTTAGTAGGCAATTTGTTTCAAAACACAGGATGGATCATAAAATAAGACATAAGAACCATTCAGTAGTTCATGTGTTGGTATCCAGTCAAGCAACTTAAGCTGTCATAAACCAATAAGGGATTAGAAAAACAATTCATTCAAAACAGAAATATGTTGATGGTGCTTTGCAGGCATAAAAAAGAACCTTGCAAGCAACTTCATACCTGCTTAGTCAGGGTTCCTGTTTTCAGATTAAGCTTTCACACTGCACAAGCAAACAACCCAAGAGGCAAAATTTTGCTATAGATGTGTAGCTTCTACGGTTCTGGGAAGTCATTCTCATTTTCACATGGACAAAGGTAAAAGGGAGAGGACCAAGGAACTCAGGGTGTTGAGCAGGGTTTTACAACATCAGCCTTTCTCCCCTTTTTTTTTCATCTAAGTCTCTTCCAGGTCAGCTCAACCTCTTTCCCTTCTCCTTCAGTACCGAATCCTTCCAATGCACTCACATGGTGGCATCGCACCCAGCCTGGCTGCGTGAAGCCAGCACCACTGGAACGCCAGCAGCAATGCCAGCAAGCCCAGATGCAGCTGCCTGGACCACCTTGGAAGTCTGTCAGAATTCCCACGTGGTCCAGGCTGGCTTCCCCATGGGCAAAGTCCACAGAAGGCACAAGGTGAGGAAGCACTGTCAGGAAGCCTCCTGCAGTGTTTGCAGAAGGAAAGTTTGAATGAGGGCTGGTGCTAATGAAATCTGGAGGAGCAAACACTGCTGTATTGCTAGTACAAGTCTTGCCCTAACTTCTTCAAATGCTTACTGAATTATCCACGTACAGCTTTCACCCCCATCTTTTTTGATGCTTCTAATCATCCTACTTGGCTTGCCATCATGTGTTTTATTATCCTCGCCTTATCAAAAGTTCAGGGAGAGCTGGTATCCGCCTTCTGACTGGGAGACCAGACCAGAAAGTAATCTACTGCTTGCAGCCTTGCTGATAACAGTGCAGTAGCAAAGCAACTCTGAGGGAGGGGCTGGGCTGGAGGTTCAGCCTGAGCATGTTAACAGCATCTTGTTAAAAGCATCTTGTTTTAACATGTTCAAGCCCTGGGTATTGTGTAACCTTGTATTCTGTCCTCTGTGTGTTGTAGCCATATGTGTATTTAACTAAGTGTGGTTTATGTATGCTAAACTGCCAAATGTTTTAATTAACCTTTGTCAAGAAGATTTCTGGAAGGCAAAAGATTGCTTGCAAACATTGGAAACTGTTTTAAGTCATTAGTAATGATGAAACACAAACTTATGAGCACTGATAATCTTGGAATTTTGATGTTGGTTACTCTAAAGGCAAAGGAAAAAGAGAAGACCCCCCTTCTTAAACTTAATAATTATAGCAATAAATTAACGTTTTAAGTCTAGTTAAACATAAGTTCTCAGCAATTGTTCTAGGCAGTCCCAATGGGGAAAAAAACATAACCAGGTACTGAAAATATGCTGTGTTCTCACTGAGAAGGAAACTAACTAATAAATAAGGAGATCAGATAGAGCAAACAAATGTTGCTATAGTGCTCAGCAAGGGCTAATATTAGGAACAGACAACGGCAAATCATTCACAAGCTTTCCTGTGGGTCAGGACATCCAACATAAGCATGATGAACTGACTCTTCAGAAAGATACAAGCCCTCTACTCCACCTTGATTCTTTTACAGAAACTCCTGGTGCTGAACCTTTTGGGTGGTAAGAGGAGAGAGGAATGTGGTTGCCCCTCAGAAGATGCTGAAACAATTTTCTATATGCTTCTGATCCCTACACAAGGTGAGTCAGCTGATCATATAAACAAAAAAAAACCCCAACCCAAACCAAAAAGTATCCTGTAAGAATCTAGGCTTTATTCAAGTAGTTTTAGCCTATCATCATTAGTATCCACTAACTGTTGGCCTCAAGAACCCCAGTGAGCTCTGCAGTCTTCTTCCTGCACTGAGGAGTCTGTCTGCCAGTGCCACTGACCAGCTGTGACATAGCCAGCCTTGGATAAGCTCCTGGGAAAAGAGCTGCATGAGGATGACAGCTGGGCTGTGGTTGTCCCCAGTGGCTTCCACCATCTCTGCCCTGCACTCACCTTCTGTGGGTGCTTTGGGGCTGAGCCCTTGTCAGTGGCAGCATGGCCCTGCCAGCCCCAAATGCTCCTGAAGCTCCCTGGCACATTAACTGTCACAGAGCAAGATGTGGGGTTGTGAGCACAGCGTGCCACTGAGAAGCTGGTAGTGGAGTCCTTTTATTAAAAATTTCCAATCTCTTTATGCAGGTCTGGGTCTTCAGGTGCTGCACATTGCTGCAGCCCTGCTCGGGTCAGCGGAGCACTGCTAATCTAAGCCAGATGGGATGCCGACCTCGCTGCCAATTAAAAAATACCCAGGCCACCGTCAGGCATTCAATCCCAGTGCATGCTGTGCTTTTATGAGTCCTCCAGACTAGCCTGGCATCTTTCCATGTTAGCTTATAATAAGGGTAAATTAGATATCCACTTTTTCTCCAGTAGCTCTTAACATATTGAACACTTAATACTTGAGCATAATGATTTATAAGGAACTGCTCAGTTTTGTACATGAATGACCAGTAATTTCCTGGGACAGATAAGAGTGGAGAATATTTAAGTACAATATCCTGCACTTATTTTGAGCAGCTTTAGAGTGTCTATTCTGTTTCTGGCTTTCTGAGACAGTGTGTCAGTCCTGTCTTCCCTGAAGAAGCCAACTAGCATTTCATACAGCTGTATTTCTACATGTCAGATGGTCTGTTAAATATTATTTTGATTTCCATCATCCATCTTTTCATTTGGAGGGAATCTGTTTTGTAATTTTTTCAGTTCCTCCTTCTCATTTAAAAAATACTTTTGCACAGGCAGCTGTTTTGTTTTTTAACTTCCGTGTTGCTAGACATGCATACAGCTTACACCACCAGAAAGATTAGCCTTGTGCTTTTAGGTGCTATGTTTAAGGTATCATAGAGTCATGATGTTCAGAGTCACCCATATTATTTCAAAACAAAAGCACTCAAAAATCACAATACATATTTGAAAAAGTTAACATACAACTTTGGGATACACTATTAATTAACTAAGTTCAAAATTGCCACTTGAACTGCCTGTAATTTCATTTCTACACAGTTATGACACAATTATTTTTTACCACTTCAATATGTGCAGTGTGTTCTTCTCCAGAGGATGTGATTTAACTGTACGCAGAGGTCTAGCAACCTCAGGGTCTCATCATGACAGGCTCAGGTAAGACCAGTTCCTGCCTCAACACCCAGAATCCAGATGATACACAGTTAACTCTTCTGTTAATTTGATGCTAAATGTGTATTACACCATTTAGTCAGCTCAGCATTTTGGGTTTTCTCAAATATTTTCTTTTCTAAATCTTTTGAAATCTCCTGGATGGCAACACTTCCTCTTTCTGGTCATGCTATTCACATTTACCAACAGTCAATTGCAGCATCCTTCTCCATCTGAGAAGCCTAGTGCACACAAAATCTTATTATATATACAGGATTGCAGTATATGAAGAAATCATCTATGATTTCTATCTATCTAGCTATCTCTTATTGGCTTCATCATCTTCTCACTTACCAATTTTAAGAACATCTGCTTCTGAGTGATTGGGTCCTTTCTGTTCCATGAGGTGCCAAACAAACAAGCTCATACTAATTGTTAAGCATCCAAGAATGGCCATGTAAATGAAAGGGTTGGTATATGTGTTTCACACAAAGCATGTTCATACACGCTTTGCTTGAATAGGATGCAGACGCTCATCTTTCAGAATCAACTCCATGATCACAAAAGGGATTTTTGTCTTTGCTGTTTAGTATCTAAAGGTTTCCAAGATGAGGTTTCATTTTGTTCTCATAGGGCTCAGCTTTCAGTGACCTTTTGCCCAGAGATCAGCACAAACTGAACTCTGGATAAAGTCAGGGTGTTGTTTCAGAGGTAGGTGTGCTATTGAATTGCTCCTAGATTTGGTGCTGACTCTCACCAACAGATGCATGCAATTACTTCTATCTCCTCCTGCTTCCACATAAGGCAATAGCTTCTGGTTAGTGTAACATGTAGTAATTAGGCTGCTTTTGAGCTCATTGTTGGGCCAATAGTCTGCATATGTACATTGGTAGGTGGGATTTCCCTTAGCTAGACTCGATTTTTAAGTTTTTTTTTTTACATAGATACTGCTCATTGAGCCTTTTTTGATTCTTTTCAGGGAGATGGTGCAAATCTTTGTATGTAATCATGTGGATATTTGTCCCGCATGTCCAAGTTTAGAGCAAGAATACAAACCACAGTGAAAAACAAGTAGAAACAAAATAATTGTGCAGGAAAACACCATATTACCCAAAAGCTTCAGAAAAATAAATAGAAGTCCCACATCTTGACCACAAATGTCTTTACTCAAGAATGGGAGCAGAGAAGAAATATTTACTAAACAGCAAAAGTATTACTACAATTTTGTAAGAAAAACTTGTAGAATCAATCACAGAATGGTTTGGATTGGAAGGGACCTTAAAGGCTCCAACCCCTTTGCCATGGGCAGGGACACCTTCCACTAGACCAGGTTGCTCAAATTCCCATCCAACCTGTCTTTGAACACTTTGAGGGATGGGGCATCCACAACCTTTCTGAACAATCTGTTCCAGAGTCTCGCCACCTCACAGTAAAGATAATCTAATCTAAATCTACCCCCTTTCAGTTTAAAATCATTACCCCTTGTCTTATCACTACAATCCCTGATACAGGGTCCCTCCCCAACTTTCCTGGAGGGCCCCTTTAAGTACAGGAAGGCTGGTATAATGGCTCCCTGGAGCCTTATCTGCTCCAGGCTGAACAACCCCAACTCTCTCAACCTGTCTTAAAAGGACAGTTGCTCCAGCCCACAGTCATCTTTGTGGCCCACCTCTGGACTTGTTTAAGCAGGTCTATGTCTTCATTTTCTTGGGGGCCCGAGAGCTGAATGTAGTACTCCAGGTGGGGTCTCATGAGAGTGGAGTAGAGAGGCAGAACTGCCACCCTCGACCTGCTGGTCACACTTCTTTTGATGCAGCCCAGGATACCATTGGCCTTTGGGGCTGCAAGCACACATTGTTGGGTTGTGTCCAGCTTTTCATCCACCAATACCCTCAAGTCCTTATCCACAGGACTACACCCCATCCATTCATGTGTGTTCCTCTTTTTAGTCAGAGTGACAATATCTTTCTGTATATTTTTTTGAGGTTGCAGAGGGCTTGCTAATTTCTTCTTCCTAGTTCATCACATTCACATTATCTGTAGTGTTCTGATATTAACGCAGCACTAGCTGATGGAAATTTTCACAAACCATTGGATTTTACATTTCTGCCCTCTCTTATGTGTAGACTTTGAGTGTGATCTAAAGACTTGGCATTAGGGCAATGTTTACATTACTATACATGCTTATGTGGTGTTGCCAGTCCCTCCAACTTTTAACGGCTTTGTGTCCAGCACAGAAGTATCTCATGTCTTTAAATCAGAATTTGCCTCTGTGACCCTTCTGCTAGATTTTGCCTGGCAGCATCATTGGCTTCAACTTGCAGTAGTCAGTCTGGGAAAATGAAGTTATTCCATGACAGTAATTAACAAACTCTGCTTTTTCACAATAAGCAATGAAAGAGGTTTGATCCAACAATATTTTATTTTAGAGGAGAAAAAGAAAACAAAAGAGAAAGGAAGCAAAGGAGTTATCTGAAGAGCTGAAGAGATGTTATTTCTCCAAATCGCTGAATGATAATGTGAGTCTTCATCACTCCTTAGTCAACAGCTTGTGCACAGTTTGTTGTCACAGAATCATAAAATCATTCTGTTTGGAAAAGACCTTCAAGACCAGCTGTTAACCCATCACTGCCAGGTCACTACTAAATCATGTCACTAAGTGCCATCTCTACATGTCTTTTAAATACCTCCAGGGATTGTGACCTGACCACTTCCCTGGGCAGCCTGTTCCAGGGCTTTACAACCCTTTCTGTGAAGAAATTTTTCCTAATATCTAAACTTCCCCTGGCTCAACTTGAAGCCATTTCCTCTTCTACTGCTTGCTACCTGGGAGAAGATACTGACCCCCACCTTGCTACAACCTCCTTTCAGGGAGTTGTAGAGAGTGATAAGCTCTCCCCTCAGCCTCATTTCCTCCAGGCTGAACAACTCCAGTTCCCTCAGCCACTCCTTATAGGACTTGTGCTCTGGACCCTTCACCAGCTTCGTTGCCCTTCTTTGGACACACTCAAAAACCTCAATATCCTTCATGTAGTGTGTAGCCCAAAACTGAACCCAGTATTTGAGGTGCAACCTCACCAGTACTGAGTACAGGGGGATGACTACTTCCCTGCTTCTGCTGGCCACACTATTTCTGATACAAGCCAGAATGCTGTTGGCCTTCTTGGTCACCTGGCCACACTGATGGCTCCTATTCAGCTGTGTGTCGACCAACACAGGACCCAGGTCTTTTTCCACTGGGCATTTTTCCAGCTAGTCTTCCCCAAGTCTGTAGCTTTGCATAGGGTTATTGTGACCCCTGTGCAGGACGTGCTGACTGGGCCTGATCACCTCTTTAATTTCTCAAATCCAGGTGTGCCTTCACTTATTTAGGCTACTGGTTAACAAATCCCACCATTTACTCTGCAATGATGAGCTGCTCCCTGCAATGTTTGTCATTAGTTGTCTCTGTTTCCTACTCCTTTGCCTCAGAGATCTCAGCTCCTTTGCAGGAATAGCTGCAAAGCCCACAGAGAATTCTTGCCATAAAGGGAAGACTCCCTAAGTAGATGTGCTAGCAGACTTCCCTTTTTGTCTGTAATGGGGATGTCCCAACAACTGAAGATGATTATGACAAGCATAGTCATCTTTTCACAACACAGGCAGTAACTTTCATATTTCTCTCATAGTTCTTTTTGCCATGGCTATTTCATAAGGCTGAAGTGCTTTCCTGCCTCTTCTAATATATTGCATAACATGCAACATAACACTCAAGCTGATTAAGTCTGCCATTCAGGTCACACTCTTTTCACTAAAAACCTACGTAACACCCCATACATCCAGGTTTCCATGCCTCAGTTTGAGGGATTGATCCCTCTCAGCAGAGGGATTGATCTTCTCCTCTTGGCCTACCATGCCTATCCTCAGCCAAGTGATGTTGCTGTATCAGGATGCCTGCAGTCTTGCCCTTTCTATGCAGGGATAGCACCAGAACTGTGAAGCAGAACCTTCTTGGGAAAGGCCACGCATGCAGAAAAAAAAGGTCCTGTGTAGCTTTGTGCAGAACCATTCTGGGCCATGAACTGCAGACCTTTCCCCTTCTCCTTGGTTTCCCTGCTGAAATAGGTGGGGGACATCCCCAAGCCAAGAAAAAGCCTTGGGGCTGCCTGAGTCTGTCTCAGTTCAGATGGCCAAGGGCTGACTGAGATGATTTTTCATTGTACTCAGCATATGACCTGAAGGAAGGTCTTTGCTGAGTTATCTAGGACCATCTTCATCAGAGAAAAAGGTTCAAGAAAGCCCAAGAGATCAGAGCTGAAAACTCCATCTGAAGAAGAATAATATCAGGGTACAGGCAGGTCCTTGAGCATGCTTATACTGCTTGGAACTGGTGGGACTTCTCCAAAGACTGTGATCCTCTTACCTTCTGCACTCACTGGGATGCTTGGGCAGACACTGTACAGCCTGGCCTGAAGCCTGGTCTCTTTAGCAAGAACAAGAAGCTGGCGTCATTTTGGCTCAAATGGTCTCACTAATTGGAAATAATAAGTTTGAGATACGTCTTCAGAAGACATGCTCAAATAGATTTATTTTCTAAGCGCCTGACATCTGACAGTCTCTGAAGTCCTGGGAAGACCATTTAGCTGTCTGGGATCTGATTTCAGGAACTCCAGGATGGCCAAGGGGTCTGTGTGCCATTTTTATCTCTGGGAATTGGGATATCTTAGGACCACTGGTGGGACCTTCCTTCACTCATGCCCTCTGTGAGCCAAGAGAGCAGTCAGTCATCAATGAAGGATTTGGGCTTTTGTGAGGAACACAGCATGCACCCCAGCTTCCCAGACTGGCACCTTCCACCCTCCTGCCCCCCATTAGCCAGGGCTGGGCTGTGGGGAGCTCCATAGTGGGCTGGAGAGGATATCCCAGCCACTCTCTTTTTTAGACCAAAACCCGGTATAACAGCTTGAAGACTCCCCAACTTCCCTCCCTTCCTGTTTTTTCAAAGCACAACACAAAACTGTATCAAGATCATTCCACTCCCAGAATATAAAAAAGACTACTGGGAGTCAATAGATTTTGCTTTTAGTGGTGTTCTATTTTTCCTTATTTTTGGAGTTTGTTTGTTTGGTTTTGTTGATTTGTTTGTTTGATTGTTTCTATTTATATATATATATAATTTATTTATTTTTATTTTGCTTTCTACCTGATTCCCTTCACTGGATTACTAGCATCTCCTGACAGGGTAAACTTTACACCAATTTATGGGCTGCCAGAGGGAGGCTAAAAATCTACCAAACACCTCAAAGAAATGAACAAACAAGAAAGCACAGACACACTGGGTAGCCTCTCTTCCTTCTGAGGCAACAAAAGGAAAGCCTCCATATGACCTTTCACACTGCACAACCACCCTCCCAAAATGTATTAGAAATAAGCAGCTACACCCAGTTCTGACCTCAGCTTGCATTTAATGTATAACTACACCCCATGCCTATTCCCAGCTGGCAGCAAACCTCAAACCAAGGGGCAAATCCGTGTGCACACAAAGAGGCACTAGGAGTTAAATTTCTCTTCTGGACTGGTGCCCACTGGTAGGTGAGTTTTTCCAGCCGTCAGTCCAGCTCACGTGGCACGCAGCGCTTGCCCATCTTACACTGCCAATATCCATCAGGATTCTTTCCATTTCCCCCCCCCCCCCCCCCCCCCCTCTCTCTTCCCTCGGCTGCTCCGCGGGCCCCGCCTCTCGTCCATACCTGCACAGAGAGCTGCTTT
>JANHGN010000957.1:0-47292 GCA_024605025.1 Megaceryle maxima | reverse complement strand
AAGAACCCCCCCCCCAAATCCTACACACTGACAGCCACCTTTACAAGAACACAACACAAGAACTGAAGGAAAAAGAAAAAAATCAGGTGAAAAGGATTGCCTCCCATAGTGTTTCTTATTTGGAAATTAAAGGTTTTCCTTGAAGTCAGTAGATATTTTATGTATATTTATATAATATATATTATTTATAGCGCTAGCAATCAACACATAATGAAGAGATGGTGCAACGAGCAGCAAAGCTGCTACAGCACGTAGCTCAAAGTGGACAACTAAAAGGATAAGCATTAAAAAAAAGCAGTAGTAACTGGAGGATAAAAAGCCTGCAGCCATTTCTTTTCTTTTTTTTTTTTTTTTAAAGCAGATGTATTTACCTGACATAAAATGTTACAATAACTTGTTAAGAGACGTTCTGCCTGCCAAACTTCTTTGCCATTTTTAAGAGCTGCCCCCTGGGAGATGTCACCTTCTTGCTGGGTGCTGTTGCTGGCCCTGTCAGCAGCGTGACAGAGCCGAGGCTCAGCCCCACGAGATGGCACTGTGGCCACGCCAGCCAGGCTGAGCAACCATGGATGGTTTGTGGGGTTTGTTTATTCCCACCAAAAATACTATCCCGGGTGGTTCTGGCTGCCCTTGCTTCCCACCCTCCCTCCTTGGGGCAGCAGGGTGGGAGTGCTGGGGGGTGAGTACTGCTGGCCCCTGCCCAGCCCCCTGCCCTGCCACTGCTGTACCCCTGGAAAAATGGGGAAAAAAGGGGCAAAACGAATGCAGGGGGAGTGTCAGGTGAGGTGGGGGATGCCTATAGCAACGGTGACAAAGCACAAGTGTGGAGCTGCTGGGATGAGGTGTGGCTCTGGACACAAAACATCCCTGTCCCTGGCAGCCTATGGTCCTTGCTGCCTGGTCAAGGCAGCAGCAGCTGGCATGGTGTTGTGCTGGGACCTTGCTAAGGCTGATGGTGCAGGGGCTGGAGAAACTGTCCAGGCCAAGACTGCAGCAGGCTAGGGAGGGTTTCTGAGCAGATGGGATGGAAGAAGAGCAGCTCCACCTCCCTGCCATGATGCTGCTTTCCCAGCCAGCAGTGATGTTCTTGGCCTCCATCCACCTCTATGGATGCTCATCTTAATTAGACTGTGTGCCTCTTCCTCTCAAAACGTCCCCTTTACAAGGATGCTGTAAAAGGAAAATGCCCCAGAACACGTTAAGAAAGGTGCTCATTTATTTCTCTTGAAGGAGGCATCAGGAGGTAGGTCAGAGGGCTGGCAAAAGGAGCATCAACTCCTAGTGATACAGGTAACTCACTCTGACACCCCCTGGCAAGGCCCTGGTGAGAAGGGTGCGCACACGCTGCCCACCTAGCAAAAGCTGGTTATCTGGGAGTACCGGTGACAGGCATCAGCTAACAAAGCCTGGGCTGAAAAGGGGAAGGGGTCAAAGACACCTCAGCTTATGTGCCCACCTTGGAAGAGGAGTCATGCAGGAAGGATGCATGGAAAGGCTGAAGCAGCATGAACTACTACTAAATGCCACCTGAAGATGGCAGAGGAGGGAGAAAAGCTGAGACGTATCTTTTAAGAGCCAGTTTAGAGCTCAGAGTAAAAAAAAAAGTAGGGAAAGGGCAGAGCTGGAAACCCCATTCAAAGCCTTCTGAAGTCGAAGGCAAGATTTCCATTAGCCTTGCAATGGGCTGCATCGGATGCCCAAGGGGAAAAAGAAGATGGTTGGTTGTTGAAATGATGCCTTAGGCAGGCAACGTGCAGACAGATGTTGGAAGTTAAAACGTATGTCCTTCGGTCTCTGGCTTTGCTGGAAATGCTGGTTTGCAAACTGCTAGGTTACCTCTTAGGAGGAGGGGAGTGCTTTGTGATTGCTGCCCCGCAGTCAGTCAGAACCCTGCTGGTGTCACAGAGCTGAGAAATTAAAAAAAAAAAAAAAAAAAAAGTCCTGAGCCTATGGAAATGTCAAATAGGAAAAGGTCAAATGAGATTTTTCTTTCATTTTGACCAATGACATTTTCAAAGTTACCTTTAAAGGCGCAGACTGGAGAAAAAAACCCCAAGAAACACAAAAGAAAAGAGACCAACCCTGGTCTCAGGAAGCACGTGGAGTGGGAGGGAATATGTGTGTGGGCAGGGACATGCCTGCGTGCACAGCAACAGCCAGGGCCTGGCTGGAAAGCTGGAGAAGACAGGCGGGGGAAGGAAGGCTTTTGTGCACCAGAAGAGGAGGACAGACAGGCCTGGCAGTAAAACTGCTGTGATCCTACACACTGCCATGCACCAAAGAGTCATCTTTGCCGAGCACAAACCAAAATGCGTTTGCTGTTACAAAGAGAAAAGTGAGAGTTCGCTCCTTTTGCCAAGGTCCCACTTCATCTGTTTGTCATGTGGCTGAGAGGGACAAGCATCCCCCTGGGCAGGCCCTGGGATGGTGGCAGAGGGAGCGCAGCAAAAACTGCAGGTTGTGGGATTTCAGCTTCACCCGTCCATCGCCCCACGCTGCTCCCAGGCCGCAGAGGCTCCCGCGGCTGCAGCAAGCCGGGCAAAACCCACAAAGGACCCAGCGGAGGACTCCCAGTAACCCTGACCACCACAAACACTACAGGAGGCTGTGGGTCTCAGCGAGTACCTGCAGCTCTGCGGGAAGCTTACAGGAGCTGCTGGTTCTCAGACCACTTCAAAGCAAAGCAAGACATACAGAGATCCACTTTGGACACACAAATCGGGTGGTCACTGTCAGTGCCTCCACATGCTTGCACCCATGCCCCTGGTCTACATCTGTTTGGACTGGGAGACTGTCACCAGTTCAAAGCCACCTCAGGACAGGTTTGCTTCCTGGAGCAACCAAGCTGGTAGAAAACAGCCCTGGGAGGTGTGCCAGGTTGGATCCTTTGCAGGTGCAGATCAGTGACTTCAGCAGAGGGGGCACCAATTTATTCCACCTTTGCACTGGGCACAAAGCACGGCGATGCTAACAGGCAGTGAGCAGAGGACTCTGGAGGAGGGCTGTGATGGCTGGAGAAGGGAAGGATGAGAGGGATACATCTTAGAAAGATACAGCATAGAGAGGGACACATCTTAGAAAACCTTCAGGAAGAGGACAACAGGGTCCATAAAACCAGGTATGATTCATTCTGCTGCTGACAAAATTAGAAATAAAGCAATAATGATAATAATAATAACAATAATAATCATTATAATCCTTGCACTAGATACTAATTAGTAAATAATTATCATAGCAACTTCTTTTTTTTATTTTTTTTCTGGGTTTCTTTTTTTTTTCCCCCAACCACTCAGAATTGCATATCTGCCCCCCCTCATATGCAAAGGGATGGACAGGGAGCTGCCACATTGTGAACTGAAAACTAACTCTGCTCCTATGTTCCCCTCTGTCCTACAGCTGTTCTCCACACAGGCTCAGTGGGACTCGATGGGGAAGGAAGGGGACATGATGTGTGTTCCTGCTTAGCACCCAGAGTACCTGCTTTCCAGATGCACACCTCTTAAACTCGGATTTTCTTGGGATTGTTTTGTTTGTTTTTTTACAAGTAGGTCTAGGAAACAGAATAATGACAGGAGGATCATTGTGAAACAATCAATGTGCAGAATTGTAGCCAAAATCTGAATTCACCAGAAACCAATAAGCTGAAATAGCCACAACCAACTGTCCATAGCCTTGTCTAGAATGGCTTTAAACAAAAAATATAAAGAGCCATGGACAGTCTCCTTACCCCTGTCCAGAATTTGATGTAAACAACATCCATAGAAACTGGGATTGTTAAGAAAGTTTATCCATATATCTGGATAGCAATAAAAAGCGTTTCCTAGGAAACTGTAAAATCCTGTACCAAGCAGTGTACAGCCAAGCCGAGAGGAACATTAGGTTGATTTATATTTTCAAGGTACAACTTTGCATGATTTCTTTCAGATCCTGTGATAATGTACAAGGAGAGCACGTGTGAAGGTCAGGGCTGGTTTTGTTTGTTCGTTTGCTTGCTTTCTTCTCTGAAATGTCTCGTGTAACTCATTGGTCTGGGTTTTCATTTCAATTCACGTTTGTAACACCAGGGCATTACCGCTCCCTGTGGCTGTCCTTCCCGGTCACGCCAAGGCTGCATCAGTAATTTCCTTCTGCTGCCAAAGAAACAACGGTTTCGTGTCTTCCCATTTCTTCAAGAACTGCTGCCAGCGTGCTCAGGTTGCCATCAGGAAAATTCTGGGCTTCCCAGAGATCCAGGATCACGCCGGTGGGACTCGATTTGGTAGCAAAATAATTTAGGTACCTGCAAAAAGCCAAAAGGAAACTCATTTTTAATTTATTTTTGAGCTGCATGAAGGCTCCCTGAACACAGGTACCTAGGACATTGAGGTGCTGGAGCAGTTCCAAAGGAGGGCTACAAGGCTGGTAAAGGGTTTGGAGAACATACCCTATGAGGAGTGACTGAGGGAGCTGGGGTTGTTTAGTCTGGAGAAGAGGAGGCTGAGGGGAGACCTTATTGCTCTCTACAACTACCTGACAGGAGGTTGTATCGAGAGCAGGGTTGATGCCTTCTCACTGGTGACAGGACAAGGGGAAATGGCCTCAAGTTGCACCAGGGCAAGTTTGGGTTAGATATCAGGTAAAAAAACTTCCTTACAGAAAGGGTTGTTAAGCACTGGAACAGGCTCCTCAGGGAAGTGGTTGAGTCCCCATCCCTGAATGTGTTCAAGAATGGGTTGGGGACATGGGTTAGCGGTGGGTTGTTAGTTAGGGTAGTAGGGTTAGGTTGAGGTTGGACTTGATGAGTTTGAAGGTCTTTTCCAACCTCATCATTTCTGTGATTCTGTGAATTGATGTGATTTTTAACCCATTCCCCCCTGCTGGTTCTCTCAAGGTGCTCATCTCCTACATGATCGGTCTGACCAGCCTGTAAACACATCTGATGCTCATCTACACCAGGACCCTTTTGCAGCAAACCTCCCAAGAGACTTCACCACTCGCTCAGGTGTGGGCAGCCCCACTCACCTGTCCAGTTTCAGCTTGTGGGCCAGCATCCGCCAGTCGTGGCCCCTGGTCTGCGGCGCGTCCAGGCTGCTGCACAGCTTCTGCCGTATCGGGAGGGGGATGCTGAAGGTGCTGGGCCCTACTATGGTGGTGACGGTGCCTGCTGAGTCCATAGGAGGATAATCAATGGCAGTAGGCTCCTGAAGTTGGAAAGAAAGCAAAAAAAAATAAAAAAACCCACCAAAACCAAAAAATAAAACAGCTGTTTTGTTACTGAGTGCAGAGACAATTGGAGAAGTGTCTCCTCTGAACCTCGGTGCTTTTGCTTGCATTAGAGGGGAGCAGCCCTCTGCTAATCAAGTGTTCATGTCAGTCAGCTGAAAAAGAGAAACATTTATCACCAACTCTGGACAGACAGCAGATTTTTTAGTTTGTTTTGTTTTGTTTCTTTGCTTGGTTGTGGTTTGGTTTTTTTTTTTTGGTTTGTTTTTGAGGGTGACAATTGCTACAGCTAGACAAAATTGAGCCCAACTTAACTAATCACTTACTGGAAATAATGAAAGATCAGGCACTTTGACAGATTTCAGAGCAAACTGCCACTATGAGGGCAGAGATGCTTGGCTGGCAGGACCCCCTTCCCGGCAGCCCTCCAAGCCCCCACCCCACTCGGAGCCAGCACTGGGCTGTTTCATCTCCACCTCTGCCCAGGTCACAGCCCTGGGCAGCCAGAAACACCCATGCAAAAAGACTTGTCATTAAACGTCTGTTAGTTTTTCTCCTCTGGGAGCTGTCTTGGGGCATCGTGTCAAGCTGGCTGCTGGGAAGTCCCTGTAAAAGCTGAAACTGCCTCAGAAACAGGTAATGTCTGGCTTAAGCTGCCATCGCTTCTAAAACAAATGGTGAGAGACCTTTATCTTACTGTTCCTCTTGCCTCACAAATTTTCATGTTTTGGCACCCATTGCATTTTTATTTTTGAAGTCCCAGTGGAAGACACCGTATAAAGCCAGAATAAGACAGTTTAATCTGCAGAAATTTTACAACCTTTACAGGGAGAAAAGGAAAAAAAAGCCCATAAAGGGAGGCTGCAGGAAACTGTTACTATATTTTTACCACAGAGTGTCAGAGGCAGATCCAGCACCAAAGAAAGGTGCTGGTATGGTCTGGCAATGCCTATGAGCTAACTGCCTGCCTCCCCCACAAGAAAGGAATTGCATGCACAATTTGAAATCACCAGAAGCAAAACCAGACACCATCTGAAAGCAGAGAACAAAACACCCCTTACAAGACCTAGAGAGTCACCCGAAGGAGGCGTGAGGAACCACAGGTAAGGTTGGTGTCTTTGTCACAATGACCCCTCCTTCATACAAGTAGGTTTCCAGGTTTCTGTTATTACACTTCCAGGTAACTTTTGTCATAACACCAGCTGAGATTTAGGTGGGTGGTTTTTTTTTTTTTCTAGTAATGAAGTTGACACAACCCTGTATGCCAGCCCTTAGCAGCCCATGGTCCTCCTGCCCCTCACTTGGGCTCAGAAACATCACTACATGTCAACCAGGAGGAGCAATTGTGCAGCCAGCAGCCTTGCTAGTGGTGGCTTTATTCCCTCTCTCTATTCATCTGTGATGGATGGGATCACAGCACAAGACAAGAATATTAACCCGTTCCCTCTGAATCCATTACCAGGCCTTATTACACACAAGCAGCTGAAGATGATTATAGTGTATACTTGCATTTCATTAAAGTTACTCTCAGTTCTTTCTCTTCTCTGTGAGGTTAAATTAGAGATTACCTCAATGCAGCACTTATTACAATAATTGTTTATGATACTTGTTTTACCATCTGTCTTTAATGCTGTGCAGTCCCCAGCTGAATATGTAACTTTACATCCAATAACCAAGCAGATGTTATGGGTAATGGTGCACACCGTCGGGGATCTACAGCATAACTAACTTCTGCCTGTGGTCCCCCAGCCCTTCCCAAAGTCAGCCGGCAGTGATTGCTGCCCAAGAGCCTGCTCTTTGCAGCCACCAAGGGTATCAGGCACAAAAGCCACCGAGGGTACCAGGCACAAAAGCCACCAGCACATTCACTGAAGTCAATGCTGCTTCACAGCTGAACATGTCACTTGGTCTCAGCCCTGAGCTTGACTGCCCCAAGGAGTGAAAATTCTCCAGGTGCTACATAGTGTCAGCAAAGATGCTCCAAAGCATGATCATTTTTCTATTGGAAAATGTCAGCTGTCAGAAGAAAAACTGTGGAAGATAATTGTCAGGGTTTGTAGCAGTGACACAATCTGAGGAGAGAAGTCTGTTGCATATAGACCACCTCCTATCCTCCCTCTTGCACAGCAGCTCCTACGTGGGATCGGAGGGGAGTGGCTCATGCAAACACATGGCAGTGACATTTTCTCCTTTTGCAGGGAAATGTCAGGCATGATGGTCCTGTGGCCTGCCAGGAGACAGGACAATGCAGTGCTTTGTGAGATGCTTTAGGGAGTGGTAGACAGAGCTCCTCCACACAGACACGGAAAGGTGGGGCTAGCAGAGAGACCATAGCTGCCCTTCTCCCACCCTTAAAGGAGGGATGCTCTACTCCAGATGAGAAAAACTAAGGAAAATGCAAGAGGAGATACAAAGCAATGACTTAATCCATCCCTTATGTCCATCCCAGAAGTCAGAAGGAAAATGGGAAGCATTAAACAGGTAGCAGTGGGAAAGGATATACCTCCTTAGCCCTCCCACATTCCTGCAGTCAGACAGGGAAGTGCACTTACCTCTGAGATGGAGCAGTTGAGCTGGAAGATCTGCCCTTCTCCTTCAACCTGCCGCACGCAGAGTTTGCACACCAGCTCCAGGGTATTCAGGCTGAACCTTTCCAGCGTGAAGGTGCAGTGCAGGTTCCTCTGGCACCCACTCCAGATGTGGTAAAAGGGAATCTCCTGCAGGAGGAAACCCAAACAAATATAGTCCAGGGAGGAATGAGGGACCAAGTTGTGGATCTATATGACCATGGGCTCCATGCTACTGTCACTGGAAATGGTCCAGGGGAAAAAACTGTCCCCAGGACTGCAGCCTGGCATGCAGTGTTTTTTAAATACCCCTGTGTGTCACTGTATTTCTTTTAAGCCTTACTGCTGGGATCCACTGTGAATGGTTTGTGATGCTCACCTGGTATTTAGCCAGAAGTTTGCTCTTCCAGAGAGAGTGGGCAATGTCATGAATGGACAGGCGGAGGTTGTGGGTGCTTCCCTTAAAATGCAAAGCTTTGGGCTCCTCCAAAAGCTGCCCGCCCATCTGCCGCTCAAGCTGGAGGACCTCCTGCAGTATTGTGACAAACAGAAGAAAGAGGTCAGGTTTCATCAAAAGAACACACTGGTCTTCTGATTCAAGGTCGGCTGCTCTAGGTGCTGTAACTTGTGTAATACTGAAAAAAATAAAATGCCCAGGCACTGGCCAGAGCTGTGCTTCCCTGTGACCCAGCACTGCAGTAGTGGAGCTGAGTATAAGCCCCTCGCCCCATCACAGAGCAGCAGCCCAGCAGGGATGCAGGCACCCATGCCTCTGCTGGGACACCCAACGTTATCTGACATGTCTTACAAGCAGAAGCTGAATTGCATGCTATTACACGGCATGCAAAGGCTTTGCATACAGGCCCTGGTTGAATCCAGAAATAGATCAGTCCTCTCTGTTGCTCAGCAGACCTGGACATCCCATGGTGGCTTTACTATTTTGGTTTTGGAAGCTCTTACTCGTGTAGGTCCTGCTGACGTGGGGGACCTGTGCATACTGCTGGTCCTTCAGCTTGTGGCCTCCTGGCAAACTGCTCTATGACAGAGGGGGCAGGAGATAACAGATGCCCATGCTGAGAACAGCCATCAAGAGGCATGGTATCAAAGCAATGCAAGACACGGTGACAGAGCATTTTCTACACAGGCTCAGGGTTTACTGAAATTGAAATTAAAAGCCAGTAACCCAAGAGCCTGGCCATTTTCTGCAGGTAGAAATAAATATATACCTGTGTAAATATATACTTATGCTCTCTCTGGAGAAAAGGAGGCTCAGGGGAGACCTTATTGCTCTCTACAGCTACCCGAAAGGAGGTTGTAGAGAGGTGGGGGCTGGTCTGTTTAACCAAGTAACAAGTGATAGGACAAGAGAAAATGGCCTTAAATTTAGAGTGGATATGAGGAAGAATTTCTTTACTGAACAGACTATCAGGCACTGCAACAGCAGTGCTGGAGTCCCCATTCCTGGAGGTATTTAAGAGTTGTGTAGATGTAGTGCTGAGGGCTATGGTTTAGTCTCAGTTTACAGGTTAATGATTGGACTGGATGATCTTAAAGGCCTTTTCCAATCTAGGAAATTCTGTGATTCTGTGACTGATGCTACTCCAAGCCAACTAAAGGAACCTGTTTTAGCTAAGAACAAACCAAGCTACTCTTCATCATGTTCAGGAGCTAGTTAACATACAAGAAAAGCCCCTGTCCCAGCACCTGACAGATCCTGAAGCTAAAATGATGCTCGTTTATCAGCCATATAGAGGAAAAACAAAATAAGGAAACCTTTTAGATTAAGGTTATGCCAATGAATCAGTTCCAGCTACTTTCCAGTGTCCCCTAATTACCTTGTCAAGATGTCTAAAGAGCAATCAATACTAATTAACTGATTACTATAGATCTTCATTATGTCCAAATTACCTTCCTGGAAGGGCCAGAAGATGAGTCGCTGCCCTGCATGAGCTAATTGCAGGTGCCACCTCTCAGGCACGTGGGGCATGGGGGCTGAATGACCGCTCCTGCCTGTGCACTGCCAGCCCTGGGAGCTGCACTACTGTGAGGAAAAACATTGCAGCATGACGGTGCACCATCCTATCCACCAGAGCTGGAGCTCTGGTTTCAATATCCCACTTCTGGTCACCACCTTTGGTCACCACAGACCCTCTGCATGCTCCAGCTGGAGGATGCTGAGCAGCCTCTGCTTCTGCCATGATGCTAATTAATTCAGAATTAATTTGGAGCCATGATTTGCACAGCCCTTCAAACCTGCAGGCTGGCTCTAGCCATACGGTGTTTGATTTAGAGCAGTGTTGTCCTGCTGGCTGGCACCTCTGTGCCTTTCTGAGCCAAAATCAGAGCTGTGTGTTGCTTGTCCTGGGTGGATGTGGCTCCAGCCACCTCCCTCATCGCTTCTCACCATACCTGTGAGCTGGGATTTAAGCCCTTATGCTCTTCCTAGGAGAGGGAGTTGTGTAAGGCATTGCTCCATCAGCTGCACCACCGGGACAGCCACAACCTGTGTTAGCAAAGGGCTTCCTCATTCAAGGGGCACAAGTAAGCAACGGTGTTCACTCTAAGCTGTTGTATTTCTTCATTAGAAGGAAAAATACACATTAAATAACAGAGAGAAGATCACAGGCCTTTTTGGTTTTTTCCCCTTTCTTTTGGAGGATAGTTACTGCACGGCATGAGGCAGGCTGGGGGATGCCACCCTGCTTCAGCCTGAAGCCATTCCCTGGCCACTGGTGTGCGAGGCTGCTCGGTCCCTGCCACACGCAGCTCACATACTGCAGTGCCAAAGCCTTAGGGAATAACCAGATGAGAATAAAGCAGCTGGATTTCTTTACAGTTATCACATTGTTGTATTATGTGAAGCAGGCAGCATACACCCCAACCTCTTTTTCTTTCTGAATAGTCAGTTTGAGTCAACGCAACACCATCGCACAGGGCTGGTTTGCACCCACTGGTTCATACACACTGGTCCACGCTCAACCCTTTCAACTACAACTAGTTTACTAGGTCTGTTTTCCTTAAACCTTCTCCTTCCCCAGATGGTTGATTTCCAGAGAAATTACTTGATACATTCATAAGAGTTCTTGGCCAGCAAATACATGTGCTTGTCCTCCTGTAAACTACCAGCTACATAGGTCTTGAAGCCCATGGGTGGCCCTCCAGTCCTGGGATAGATGTGCCAAAAAAAAGAAAAAAATTAAAATGCATTTGCTTTGCTGTAAAAAAGAAGTAGGTACAAGTTGGATGGTGGCTGTCTCACTTTGCTTGCTCTTCCTCACTAAATTACAAGCTTCCTTTTGGGATCTGCCTGCTGCAGAAGCCCAAAGACTGTTCTGTCCCCATCCCAGATGCTGGTTGCAGCTTCTCAGGTGAAAGATGGTCCCTCCATGTTGCTCAGCACCTCTCCTGATCTCTTCTGCTATCACACCAAATCGGATTAACCTTACCTCACAACTGTCCCCACAGTCTATTAGAAACAAACCGACAGCTCTTGAGTAATACCTAATTGGATTCCCCAGCTCTGACTGCATTAGCTGTCAAAGGACCCTCCAACTCGCTTATTACTACCTCAGGCCTTGACAAACCCATGGAAAATTGTATTACGCAGCACAGGCATAAAACTGTCAGGAGTTCTGAAGCTTGATTGCTATGAAAGATCCTTTTCACTTTTTTTTTTTTTTTTTTTTTTTTTTTAAAGAGAGAAACCAGAAGGGAAACCAGGCTGGGGAAAAATAATTGTTTCTAAAAGCCTGGTAACACCAAGGCACTGACAGACGCCAGGCTCCCAGGCCCTGTATGGACAAAACCATGCTGAAGTCCCACCACACCCGCTTCAAATGTTAGACTTTACTGCCTCCCTTACACGGGGCAGAAGAGTGTTCCCCCAGCCCTTGCTATCAGCTGGCACTGGGGAAGAAAAGAGAGTGTGCCATTGGCAGTGATGGAAGTCACCGTGCCAAGAAACACAAACATCTCAGAACCACTGCGTGGGGGTTTAAATCCCAATGATTGCCACACGGAGCTGAGGAAACAGAAGCATACACAGCACCAGGGTGACTGTACTCAGAGCCAGGCTTTGAACTTCTTTTGCTGTGGATGCATTTGGGAAGTTGCAGTGGCTATGACTGAAAAAAAACCCCAAACAATTTCCACTTTTTAATAACTTCCATTCTTACACGTGCAGTTGGAGCTACATATTTCATGAGTGCATCTATTATAGATACCATCTGCATAAATACAGATATTTATAAAGGGAAATAGCCAGTGTGGTTATCTGTCTGTCTGCTCATCTGTATGTAATGAGTGTGTGTTTGTGTGCATGCCAGAATTACCAAGGTTAGATAGTTAGAGGCAGCAACGGCTTTGCTTTATTTCAGTTGCCAATTCCCAACACAAAAAGCTGCACGTGAAGAGGTGTAATAAAGCAGTATGAAAGCAGGCAGTGATTAACAGCCCAGAAGCTTTCTTTTATCATTATCAACTATTTACAAAGAAGCATTTATATGTTTCCCTGTCTCTGGGGAGCTGGCACTTAGCATTAAAAATACATGAATAACGAATGAAGCCCCCTGTACCTTATGGCCTTTTAATAATGCAAAAATCTTAGGATTCAGGATATGATACAGGTAAACAAAGGCAAAAACACTGGTGGGCAGAAAATAGTGTGAGATCCCTGTGCAGAGGACAATTTATAGACTGTGGGAGTTAAACTATAGGACAGCAGCTTGTTGTCAAGCTCTTCTTCTAATCAGAAAAATAACCCCGGGAGCAGGACTAGATAGAGCAGAGGAGCTAGTCACTGCTGCGCCCGCAGGCGTGTGAGAGCTGGAGAGGGAGAAGGAAAGCAAGTGAGATAGCAACAATCACCTTAAGGGCATCCTGCGTGTCATCGAGGCAGTAGACCCGGATGCTGTACTCCAGTGATGAGCAGGACAGTGGTCCAAAGATGGCCAGTTTGAGACGTTTGGCTGCTGCTTTGGTGATGGACTGTCCCACCAAGGCATACGTGCTGAGGGTTTCTGTCAGGATATGGCAGGCCTCTGGGTCCAGCTGGATATAGCACGGAGTGGTGAAGTTTTCCTCCCCAACCACCACCACATCCTGAGGGAGAAAGAGGCCACGTTAGAGCTCCTGCCACTCTTAGCTGCTATCTTTAGAGGCCACAATGCATTTTTCAAGCCTGCGTGATGCACAAAGTCCTTTCTTTTTGCACTTTAGATTAATCAAGATTTAGAAGTCCAGCTTTTCTCCTGCACAGGCACAGGGAGGGGATCACTTCTCTAGTAGTGATGATGGTGGTAGAAACCTGTCCTGTAACTTTTTCCTCTGGGCTCTGCAGCAGCTTTTAAAGCTGTGGGCAGAATTAGGCAAATAATGAAAACATCACCAGTACTTTCTTGGAAAAGATATTGCAGAACTAATCACTCGGTGACCATGTTTTAACAGCAGGCGTTGCAGGCATTGAATAAATAACCACCTTTCATTTCCTAAGCATGACAATAAGGAGTTACTCAAGGAAGGGAAGTACCCTCCACAATGGCCAAATGCCACATCTACATGAAATATCACCTGCTGCTTCACTGGAATATTCCTCTATGGTGAGACTGCAGGGTGAAGAAAAAAACCCACATGTACAGCCCGAATAGCAGACAACATCCCCACCCTGTGCATAAAGGAAAACAGCTCCCCTGCTAATGTCTCCATTCAGCCCTGCATGTAATATCCTGCACGCAACACAAGGTGCTTTGAATGGCTTTGAGAGAGAGCAGAAGTGAAAAGGCAGCAGCGGGTGACGGCCACCTCTTGCAAAGCTACCGCACACCACACGATGCTCGGCACAACTCATCTGTTCCATCCCTGCTGCCCGCAGGTCTGCGGCACAACGTGCACATCTGGCAGCTGAGCAGCTGAAATTTGGCATTAAGCTCAGGCCCCCCCCAATTCTTAAGAAAGGCAAACGTGCCATCTTTGCAGGGGTGGGTGGCATGTTCCTGTTGGTGGGCAAGGTGCTGATTGCAAACCCCACTGTTGCCAGCAGCTGGCTCTGGCAGGAGGTACTGGCCCCAAAAGTGATGCTGCAGGGGTGTGCACGCATGCACGTGTGTTTACATGTGTGTGGGACTCAGCTTGGAGGAACTGCTCCAGAATTGAGCAGCGGAAGAAGACTGCCATGTGATGGCTGGGGACCCCATGGACGCTGAGGAGGCTGTGCTGGCACCAGAGCGTGTGCACGGCTGGCTCTGTCAAGGGCAGGAGGAGGATGAGGGAGAAATTGAAGAGGTGCCAGTAACATGCAGACACAAATAAGGAACATATGTGTAGTGCCAAGAGTCAGGCCAGTGGGGTGCAGATTAGTTGGCGAGACAGACCCACGGTCGCTGCGCGCTCCCTCCCAGCGTGAGGAAGAGCCGGTGCCACAGGCAGGGGGAAAGATGCAAGAGCCTGGTGGACGTGGTGCTCTGGCTGCTGTCAGCCCAACTGCAGTCACAAGCCACCCTGACCTTATTAAACCTACGGGTAGGAGAAAGTGCTCTTGCCAAATTAATTATGTGAGACCAAACTGGTAGCAGCAGGTATCTAGGAGCACAAGGCTGGAGAGGAGGACTCTGCCAGGACGGCCCAGCCTTGCTGAAAGCGTCACTTCATGCTCCAGTTCCAGTGGAAGGTCCTTCTGTCACCCTGTCCCAGTGCATCCTCCTGCTGCACTACTGGCAAGAACCACCCCGAGCCCTCACCAAGCCTGCACTGCCCAGAAACACTTGTGCAGCTCCCCTGAGTTCACAGGGGCAGAGCTGGATCCTGGCTACATGAACTGAATCAAAGTGATGCTCAACCAACAGTTTAGGAGAGAAAAAGAAAAGAAAGATGCAGCCTAGACATTTCATTAAGCTGGACGATGTCTTGGTGTTGAAGCAGGAGATCATTTGCAGCGTTATTTTCACTTTCTTGAAGACACACTATAAACCAGGAGAGTGAGAACTATTCTGTAAAAGAACATTTTCTTATTTCCAGAGTCAAGTCAGCAATTATTCTCAGTCACTGTCTTTTATTTTGCCTTTTCTCTTTCTCCTGTCCCCATGACTTTGGCACTATATCCTGCTATAACCAAAAGCTCGAGTGCCAAAATTCTACAGTGAAGGCTACCGAATGGAAAATATCTAGAAGTAGGAGGCACCAACTGCCCCAAGACAGCATCTCTGCCTGGGCACTGGACAACTTAGATGCTGCTGAAGGGCACTCCAGCCTGCCCGTAGCAGGGAAAACCCCAAATACAGGCGTCCCGGTTCCGAAAGGCAGCTGAAGGACCAGCTGAGAGCCCTACATGAAGTCAGCACAAAGGCTGGAGCTCCAGAGCCTCACCTCCCATGGTCCCTGGGCAGCCTGGTGCTTCAGCTGGATCTGCCAGTCCTCTGTGTTGGGTTCTGCGCAGTGGTGCAGGGTTAAAATGACGGGCCGGGTTAGCAGGGCTCCTGGTGGGCCACAGCTCACCACTGGTGTCAGCAGGGTCTGGCTGTCTTCTACAGGTGGCCTGACGACAGGACAGAAAGATGGGTTTGGTAAGTGGGTTGAAAAAGGCAAAGTAGTACATTCAGGTGTGTAAACATAAAATATCCTTCTCTTAAAACAGAAAGAGTTTAGTTTTTTTTTTTTTTCAAAATGCAGGTGTAGGTGGCAGCAACCTACAGACCACACTTGCTGGGCCCCCTCCACTCTGAAGGACCCTTGCAGACAGTATGCAGAGCCTTCATTTCACCCACTGCTGAAACGTGGTCACTGCTGCATTCGGCAGCGGTTTAGCAGCATACAAAAATGAACAGTGACTCTTGTAATACAAGGTGTGAAACCATGAACACGCTTGAAACCATGTAAGTGGTGGGCAGCACACCCGAGATGTGGAGTTTGAGTTCAGGGTCATCACCAAACCCACTGATACTCCATTTTACCAACAAGGAATTTGGATCTACTGGAACAGCTACTGCAAATGTGCCTGTGTGGAGCGGGTGTCACTGGTGGTGGGGGAGAAAGGGCAAAGGGACAGTGAGGAATAGTGCAGAGGGCAAAATTCACTCACAAAGCCCATGATTTCTACGGATAACCTGGAGCTGTTAGTTAAAAACATGGGGATTGCTCAGTGCACCTGCTACCAGTCTCTGGGAATGGGTTTTATGGGAAATCATCTAAATATTGAGGATACACAGTGCAGTTTGTAAATGACTCTGTGTGTGTGTGTGTGTCTGCACACTCGTATTCATGGGTGAACTACCCCAGACCCACTGCTGAGGAGCTTAAAACCAGAGGAAGCATGAGTGACTTTAACTACCCTGACATCTGGTGTATGACAAATACAGCTGAATGTGCCTCATCAACTGCCTCCCTAAATAATACAGAGGACAAATTCATGATCCAGAAACCAGCAAGTGGCAGATTAAAAGTGTTCAATGTGATCTGAGCTTAAACTCCAGATCTGCCTGCAGGACCCCCCATCTTCTGCTCTGGCTGAGGGTTCAGTCCCTTGTTGCATTTACAGCTACTTGTGTTTACAGCGGTATCAGTCTTAGTGGAATTAGTTGAGACGTTAAATACTGTTCATTTCTTCAGGTCTTTGCCTTAATCCAAATGAAAGAGCAGAAAAAAAAAGTAGCTGTAATCTCAGATAACATTTTCAAGGAGGCGAAATCGGGACAAAAGCTGTTTTAAGATCCAATTTATTGCACCTATTCTGGCTATTGCAAAGATATGTCTGCAGGCATATCCTAATTTTGTCTGCCTTAATTCTCCCTGAATATTCTATTAATGTCACAGAAAATGAAAGCTAAACTTTTGAGAAATCCTTTTTCAAAGTGGGACAAAGGCACTTTTGAAAAGTATCTCTTGTTGCTACAAATGTTGTGGGAGGTTTTTATAACATTTGAGAAAAACAAAAATGGTCCAGCATTGAAAAAATTAAATCTATGCAAATCAGTAAATCCAGATGATACGCATCTGTGGAAATTAACTGATGAGTTTACTAAATGACTTAACAATTGTTTCTGAAAAGCCATGGACTGGAAA
The DNA here is from genome assembly GCA_024605025.1 of Megaceryle maxima. Lineage (NCBI taxonomy): Eukaryota > Metazoa > Chordata > Aves > Coraciiformes > Cerylidae > Megaceryle > Megaceryle maxima. The sequence continues at coordinate 30,472 of JANHGN010000957.1, read as the reverse complement.
CAAACAGCTGCAATATAGCTGCCTGTCAAAAAAGATGTAAAGTGTAACAATCTGGACAGCTATCGTGCATGATGCCAGTTATTCCAGCCTAACAACAGTACACAAAAGAAAGGGAACACTGGCAGATAGAGTCCGTACTCCAGCTCCTCTTGTAGGGATCTCTGGAGTCCGATGAAGAAGATCACTCTTTGGCAAGACTGAACTGAATCATTGGGCCATTTTTGACTAAACTATGGCTGCTTTTTCAGACTCGTAGAAAGCCAGGTTGGAAGGGACCTCAAGGATCATCTAGTCCAACCTTTTAAGGTAAACTCTCTCTATATATGTAGTTTAAATGAGATGTCCCAGCACCCTGTCAAGCTGAGTTTTAAAACTGTCCTGTGTAGGTGAATCCCCCACTTCCCTTGGGAGATTATTCCAATGTCTCATTGTTCTCAGGGTGAAAAATCTTCCTTAGTTTTTTTTTTTTTTTCATAAAAAGAAACATGAAGCTTAAAAACCACTCACAGCATGGCAGTGTTTCTAATGGTCAACTACCTTGTGCAGCAATGGGTATTTGAAGACTTTCCTACAAGCCTAATCCAAGAAACTTCACAAAACATGATGTCTTATGGGAAAGGTCTTTCAAAATTACAATATTTGTCAGGAAAGCTACAGATATGACCAGCAATAGACGTAATCATCTGGTTAACCTAACTTCATCTAAAAGACTACTGAGCCATGAAGAAGGAAGGAAAGAAAAAGTACAAGTCAGCATACTTTTTTGGACTGCATTACTAAACCAGCAGTCAAAAAGAATATAGGAGGAAATTTATCATAATTGCCATAACAAAAATCGTACGGTGCCTCTTAGGTGAAAAATGAGTTACAATTGACAGGAATCTGAGCACTGATGCATGTAGCTAAAAAAACCCCCAAAGGTCATTAAAATAGTATGGTACTGATAAATCATACAGCCTAAAGTTGTCTCAAAGCAAAATTAAGTTTAGTCACTGCTCCGTGACAAAATTTTGTTAGCTGTTAAATTTTAGGTGGAGGGCATGATTCTGCACCACAACATTTTCTATCCGATTAGCACAAGTCTAAAAAGTGATGCAGAACACGAGGTTGGGAGGTGCTCCAGACTGTCCAGACAGCAGGGGAGATGGGAAGCGGATACAAGCACACAAAAGACATGCAAAAAAAAAGAGCAAGCCTTCCTATTTTTTTCCCCAAGCTGGTAAGTATCATCTTTGTCACCAGACTTAGGAGATTTATTGCCCAGTGGATGAAGGATGCATGCTCCTGACCTGGCTATTTATGATACAGGACACTCTGACTTGCCAAGCAGACACTCAGCTGAGTCCAGCACCTCAAAGTTATTGAACGTTGCTGGTCCTAGTGACTCTCCAGACAACCCTTTAAAAACTGAGATATTGCAGAGGAGGTCTCAAGTGGTGTGAAAGAAGGGTCGGTGTCACTGAATAGGTGAAGTCCCAACTCTGCTGACGTCCATGATAAACCTCTTTCTGACTACTACGAGGCCAGGATTTGTACTCACAATATGGGAGACAATGTAAATAGCAACACAAATTTAGAGAGAACAATTAATAAGGAATTATTGCAAGCAATAATGAGAGCCAGAGAATAATGCGAAAGATCCAGAGAAGGTAAAAATACACAAAGGAAATAAAATCCTATTAACTGCATAGCAGCTCATGCTGTTGGAGCAAAAAACAAGTTCCAAGTGTAGTTATTTAGTAGCAAAGAAAGCAATAAAAGTGAGAAAGATCTCAGGTGAGCTTACTGCAACACAGCAGGGATCAATGTATAATGTGACACAGCAGCAAAACACAAATCTGATTTCTGGGGCAGCATGGGACAAGGCAAGTGGCATCAGACTGAAGTGATATTCCCCAACGTGACTGCAGGTAGCAGGGCGTTGAGGGACCGCAGCGAGATCTCGGAAATAAACGCCTGAAACCTGGAGGAATGAGGCTAAACCACGCAGTGGCACATTCAGCAGAGAGGGACCCCATCACGGCTGACGGGAAAAAGGAAGGAAAATCTCTTGACAGATCTTTTCTTATTTCTCACTGTTTTCAATTTCCATTTTAAAACAAAAGGATTATGCTTTACTATAGCTAATGAGAACAGAAACAGATGCAGTAGACAAGATATATTATACAAGAGATATTAATCTTTCTGCTTCAAGGCACAAACCCAACACTAATTGATGGAATTAGTAAACAACAAATTCCCCTGAAGACAAGTTATTGTGTAGTCATTCATTACGAGCAATTTTCTTCCTTCTCCTGGAGCAGGTGATGCAAAGCCAGGATCCTGGCGTAGACGAGTGCCTGTTATGATCAAGTATTGCAATTTCTGTCTTACAGATAGATGGCAGGAGATCCAGCACAAACACAGACACAGGGGAGCACACAGAGCAAGGGAGTTACTGCCTCTAAACCAGGAAGGTCTATGAGCAGACATCTTCAAAACTGCAGGCCAGAACCTACTTTTTGGCTGCTAGGCAAAAAGAGAACCCCAAATCTCCCCAAAGCCCATCTACATGCGCTTCACTTGAGGCTGGCAGCAGTCTTGGGAGAACTTATTGGATGGGACTGGGCATTCAGCTGTATGACTCGGGAGTCACATCACTGCGGGAGAAAGAGATGTTTTCATTTTACAAAGCTCTGACTGAGACTAAAATGCAACCCTCTGTTTAGCACTACTATTAAAAGGCACTGAGAGTAACTGAAAGGTCTTCAGATATTTTTAGATGCGGGTTCTTCAGCTATTTTTAGATGTGGGGTCTTCAGATATTTTTAGATGCTGCACCACTCATCAAGAGCAGTCAACTTTTCTTTAAAAGCAAACAAACTTCTATTCACTATAACTGGTCCCTTTGCAACCAAATCTGTGTTTTTAATGTGATTACTCATTCAAAACCCTCTCCCTGCGATAAGCCAGACCATATCCATTAATGTAGCTGTCAGACAGCAGATGTGAGCACAACTAGAGAAATCTCTGCTGCTCAGTGTGCCTATGTCGTGCTCCCTGGCACTGTGCATAGCTCTTGCAGGCAACCCCAGCAGCTCAGGGAGCACGGGATGGAGCAGGGAGAGGGGAATGGCTAGCTCTAGCAACAGATGGCAACCCTTCTGTACAGCGTGGCCAAAAGTCACAGGGAAGACACTTTATCTCTGCTTTCATTGCTGGGGCTTTATTTTTAATACGTGTTCCTTCTTCAAACTTAATATCCTTTACTGACTCTGGTTCCTCTGCCAGTCTCTCTTCAGAAGGAAAAGTTTTCCTCCCCTTTTGGCCCTGCTTTGGTCTTTTTTATTTTGAATTTTTCAATTATAGTGACTGGCACTTCATGAAATTGTCTTCCGGAGTTGCAAAGTGATTTTGTTTATGCAACTGAGATACAGAAGGAAGGTGGAGAAATGAGATGCAGGAGACTTCAATTTCTTTTATTTCACATCACTAAGCTTGGAGTTTACTGATTAAAATACAACATTGCTCCTTGGATCAAACTCATTGATCAGCTGTGTGACTTTAATATTAAAGTCTACACATAGACTAGGAAGCCACTGATCCAAAGCCTGACAAGGCTCACCCGTCCCTTCTCTCTTTTGGGGTAGCTAATTTGGAAGTTGCCCAGTTGATGTGTGTCTTCCATCAAGATCTTCATGACCGCTGCTCGCTCCACTCCTCAGGGCTGTCACATTTCATGGGCACGGCAACACCCCCATCATTTGCAACATTTGAGTAATGGATACAGGAGTGCCCTTCACCGTGCCACGTTTAGTGCAGTTCTTGCCTCTGATTAGAGTATGCAAGAGTAGCTCCACCTAAAGCTGTGCAGGCTCAGCAGGGGTTCACACAGGAACACGGGAGCTGACATACGAGATCAAACCAGTGGTCCATCAAGACCTAGACCCCGTCTAGCACTGGCTGGTGCCAGGTGTTTCTGAAGGAAGCACACAGCTCTGCGAATTTAGCTTGCAGCTAAATTTGTTTTTTAACCTGAGGCATTCAAGAAAATCTTGAAGGTTGGAGGTTTATACTCATGCTGTTTAATCCTTAATCATTTAAGACCAGGGCTCTCACAAATGCTCATGGGAACAGGCTCTTGCCAGGTACTGATTGCAGCAATGTGTTTATTTTATAGGTGAAATCCCAGCTCAAGAAGGGACCTCTTCTTGCAATCTCAAAGTCAGTGATACTTCCCCAGACTGATGGAGAGAGAATCTGATCACCACTGAAAAAGCCAGCAAGCTTCGCAACAGAAACTGATCTGAGAGCTGTGAAATACAAGCTCACAGGCTTGTCATTTTTTTCAGTGATATAGATCTATACACACACATATGTACATGGAAGTACAAACACACACACGTATGTACATAGATACAGTGGCCACTGTAGCCACTTCACAAAGCACATCGACCTTTCCATGCGATCAACACACCAGCCAGGGATCAGAGCCCAGAAGATGCTTCCCATCCATCCTGCCCTGAATGACAGGCAGAATGAGGATGAGCTTGCAGTGCAGGAGCAGGAAAAGCTGCCTGCTGGAGAATAGTCTAGGGAAAAAAAAGAAAGCAAGCCCACTGTGCCGCAAGCACATGAACACATTTAGAGAAAACAACCACCTCCAAGTGGTGTTTATTGCAAGCCATCAGAACCCCAATTCACTGCCGAAGGATAATGCTTTTAGGGTGACCCTCCTGCTCTCACATGCTTTGATGGGCATGAAAAGGAATAAATAGAGTGCCTTGGAAAGCTCTCCTAACCAATCTGCAAGGCAACACAAAGACTGATATTACTGGGTTGTAAAGTCTTTCAAATTTCCGTAGTACAGGTTTCAGAGATTAACTGGGGAAATGTATTAGGAAAACAAATGAAGGCAAAGAAAAGGGGAAACTGCAGGACTCTGAGGGATAACAGATTTCCTGTTTCAGCTCGACTGTTCAGAAGTTGCTTCATATTTCTACAAACCAAGTGTGAGCTAAATCTTAAGTTGCTGGAGCTGTGTGAGCTGGGATAGTGAGCGTCTCTGTTGCTGCACTGGTTCTGTTTAGGGTAGCGCTACAGGGACCACATTCTCACCTCAGTGGTGGTTGTATATCAAGAAAAAGAGCCTGCCTTCATTTCTGATTATAACACCCATTACATAGTTTCCTGTATGTCCCCTTCCAAAGTACATCAACACACGACAGGACTTTTCAACCCATACACACTTACACAGTGCTCAGGAAAATAAATCAGGGTTTATTGAACACGCTCCAGTTAGTGCTTGGCCACAAAAGCAAACGTCTGCAGACAGTCCTTGCTGTGGACTACCACTCTCTGCTGGAGTGCTGTAAGAGTGCAGCAGTGGATTTAAAATATAATTACGCTGCACACTAACTTGTGGTACCCTTATGAGTCCAATTATATGAAGCAACATCTGTGTCTTGTGTAGTCAGAAAAAAAGGCTTTGACTGAGCTGCAGCTCTGCTACAGCAAGTGAAGTGTCTGGTAACACAGTCCTGCAGCTGGGTGCTGGGTACCACACACCCCTTTCTGCTCCTGAGCATCCGGGGAAGGGTAACAGAGGAAGACATCGCAGTCTGCAGTGTTTACTCCCTTTAGGGGGACTATTCAGTTCTGAGTGATCTGGACAATACCCGACAAGTTCTCTTTTAAATGTCCTCAAAGTGGCTGGTCTCCATGAGCATGACGAGCCCGTGAAAAGCTGCCACAAATCAAACAAGCAGCTGGGGTCTGTGCATCCAGGAAGTGACCACCACCACAATGGGATGAGCCCTGCTGCCCTGTGGCCAAGGCAGCCCACTCTCTGCTCTCCTCTCCCAGAGGAAGAAATGACTTCACGAAGACTTCATTGCCCACGAGGATTCACACCTTTCCATTCACATCTGCAGATGTACTTCAGCACACTTGCTGAGTTTGGCAGAGCACAGCCCCAAGCATGCTTTTCCCAAGACAGGTTAACCTATCCTTCTATCCCTTGTGTGACCTCCTGAGTAACAGCTGGCACAGAGCACAGAGAGGAGGCTTTATGACCTCTGAAGAAAATAAATCAGACTAGCATGTGATATTGGTTGCCCACAGCTGGATGAATAAGGAGACAGGTATTCCCTCCATAACTGGCTAGGAAGAAAATAATTGCACATACAGCTTCTCCTAGGAATGAAATAATTTTTTTTTTAAATTATTTATTTATGTTATATTGTTTTATTTAAGAATTAGATATTTTAAAAAGGGAGATTTGGAGGCAAGTTGAGTAACAGGGGATGCCCTCTGATTTTACCTTTTTTTTTTTCCTTCTGTGGTATATTCCTTTTTCAATGCTGCTTGCAAATGTCTTTAAAACACAGCCAAAAGTAATAGGAATACAATCAATGCTAGATATGAACAGTGACACTTTTTTCTGTAGCTGCAATTAGCTATTTTCAAAGAGCAGGCCATGAATAATGCATGCAAAAGAATGGAAGGGGGGGGTACTTATTTTTCCTTTAAGCAGATTATTTTAGCATGAGTGAAAGACTACCAAGCTAAAGAATGGTGTTCAATATCACGCAGTGTATAAACAGCTGTGGCTTAGCACATAATAAAAGCCATTAAGGGGCTGAGCCAAAAAATGTATCTAGCTATGAGGAGGGGAAAGAGGCAAAGTACCGTGTAATGATTGCTTAGATTCACATTTGCCATTCAGCCTTTGTGCATGATGCCATTCTGCAGGCTAAGGTCTCACCTTGCTCTTCATTAGCTTTTCCTAAAGTGCTTCAAACAATATATTGGCCTTTTTTGGAAACTCTTTTTTTAATGCCAGAGCACTCAGTGGATTAAGATCTAGAATATGAATTGGCTGCACATGCAGATAAGGTGCACAGGAGAGAACAACAGGAGTCAGCCCACAGTTGACTTTCAGTGTCCCTCAGTGTGGAGTGCCTGGCACCAAGCAGGACATCTACGTGCTTACTTCCACCTCAGAGCAAGGAGGGATGGAGGACACCAAAAGCTTTAGCTCCAGCCTCTTCACTGCATGGACTAGCCAAGCCCGTGAAGGGTAAATAAAAATTCACCTTCATTAGAGCAGGAGATTCTCCCAGCCAGGTGCTCAGGCATCTTGTCCATCTGTTGAGCTGATCTGTCACCTTGCTCCTCTGCTCCCTGCCCCTTTACAGCAGGGGTCTTTATTAAGAGGTTACCTCACACCTCCTCTGCCACACCAAACTCATGCTGGCACATATTCCTCACTTCTGGCTACGATTCAGCATCCCCCCAGCCCGAGGGCTTGCTGCAGAGTGCAACTCTGGGTTAGAAAAGCAAAAGTCTGAGCTGGTTTTGTTGCAAAATTTATCTTTGGCTTTGCACGGGTTTACCTCCAAGTCAGCAAATAGCTTCAACACAGTAGGCTTTGCAGGAGCATATTACCACAGCTCCTTAGTTAGTACATTTTCCCCCTCTGTTAATACAGAAGCAAATACAGGCAGTCTTTTACCTCATGTTCTCCTTCCTGTGAACTGTCAAATACATTTCATACACTCTCCCTTGTGGAACAGCCCCTGCTGGGATCAGCAAGCTTACTCCTGCAGAATAGAAGAGACACAAAAGAGAAAATGGAGAAAAAATGGACGAGTGGACCCGTGGAGTGACAGGAGAGGTAGAAGATGAAGTCTGTGATGCCAGATTTTCACCCAACCTCACCAGCAGACTCTACATGACCTCAGAAACTCAGGAAAAAAAGTATTTATTGCAATCTGGGCATCTCCTGGGCATCAGCTGGCCTATTCTTACTCCTCTTACGTGTTGGCACTGAAATAAGGGAATGGAGAAGAGGGTTTTCTTCCCTTCCCTTCTATTTTATTTAAGGAGCAGACAGATGGTTACACTGCTGCTTACCTTGTAAAATGATGGAAAACCCAACAATTCTGACTAAAGTTTCTGACAGCTGTATCGGGACATCTCTCCCCAGGCAATTCTTACTTAATTAAAATCAGGGAAGAAAGGCAGTGGAGGGCTGTCCCAGAAAGTAACAAGTTGTTTCCTGAAAGATGGCTTCTGTGACTGGTGTCCTGTCTTCTTAATGCGCTCAGCTTCTAATTAGACTACCAAAGAGACAAAATTTGTCTTCTTGGCGTTTTGAATGTGTCTAGTCCTGTGAAGTGGCTCAAAATCTGGATATCCAACCTTGAAAAAAAATACGTGGGCAAATATGCTTGGTGGTCTTTCCAGCAGTGATTTGCTGCACACTTGATTGTAAAACCCTGTTCTTCTGTCAGTGTCGTTTCAGAGACGCCCCATCGTTACGTGACAGACACGGCACCCAAACCAGCTATTCCCCTCTGCTGGTCACGTCCCTCTCAAGGCAGCAGTCTTTGCAGATGTGGATTAGCTGGGAATCAGTAGCAAGGATTTTAATACAGTTACTACTACCTAGCTGAAAACAAACCTTCAGGTAGATTGTTTCCACGCGTGTATATGCACAAGAGAGGCTTCAGAGAAACCTCGCACAGCCTCGGCTCTTGTCTTTAGCATATGTGTGTTGGTGTACAGGGGCTCGGTCCCATTCCTGGCTTTAAAGGGGAGAGAGAAGCTAGGAAAACATTTTCCACAAACACCTTCTGACACTTGCTTCTTCACAGGCCTGTTACAGCCTCGACTGTGCACGTTTGCAGCTTTCACTGGGCAGGCAGAGTATAAATGAAGGGCTTTGATCATATCACTAGGAGGATACACAAACATCTAGAAGCAGCACCAAGGTACACACGGTAGCAGTAGACAGACTGATGTATTTTACAGAACTTGATTTTAATAATTTTGAACGGATTAAAGCAATAAATAATCATTTTTTTCCCTGCCCTTTACGAATTGATACTAATATATGTCAACTGAATGTGACTAGTAGAATTTGCTGACAACGTGCACCACCATGGCATAACCTGAGTATTAGTATCTACCTTCGGCTGCTACTTAGAGAAATGTGAAGTCCAGGATTGTGTAGCATGAATTTTCCACATTGCTCAGCAGCCAGCACCAGGGTTCTTTAAGTAGTTCAGCTTTCACTTAAATTTAACACCTATTTTTGCCCCCTGTTGCACCATAGCTCAGAGAGGAGGGCTACTGCTCACCGATCATTTTTGGCAGCTTCCTGGGCAGCACTGGTCTGTGTCTGAGAAGGACCAAGTCACCTAAATCCCAGGCCACCCTGGCATTTTGCTTTCTCCATAACATCATCAGACAAGAAAAGATCCAGCAAAGGAGCAGGAGACAAGGGGTAGGCACCATCTCCTTGGACAGGGCACTGTGCTGTAAGATGGCCAAGAGCTGACCACATAACATAAAGGAGGAAGGCAGAAATGCTGTGAAACCTTGAGCTATCATGTCAGGTAGTTTTGAGATGTGGCCTCACATGTGGTCTTACCTGGACTCAGAGCTCCAGAGCAACCAGGCAGGAGGACTCCTGAACAATCTATAGCCTGTGTATCCCCCACATCCAGTGTTTTATGGATTTGATTTGAACCCACTTTAGATGCCAAAGGGGCATGGTAATGGGAAGAGAAACATGGAAGAGACATTCATGAGCCTTATTTTCCTTGGGTATGTAATGTCCACAGGAAAAAAACTTTTAAAAAATTAGTATTCTGCTGTCCTAGTTCAATACCACACAGTGTGCAATGAATTGGAAGTGGAACAACCGATTTGTTTCTTAATTAATTTGTCCTTTTTATGTGGGATGACAAGATTGAGGCTTTCTGGCTTGGAGTCCCTTTTCTAGAGCTGCATGAAATGGAAAGGTCAAGGATGCTGAATTGCACTTCAGACAGAGAAGCTCTGAAGCCTCACATGTCTCGAAAAGTGGCTAAGAGCCCTGCAATATTCTGTTCAAAGGGTGGCCAGGACTTTGGGAGAGGAATACTTGAAGTACATTGGGGAGAAAAAAACCCATCTGTTTGTTCTGAGCATAGAAATGGCAGAGTCCCAAGAGTGATCCTGCTTTTCTCTGCGTAAAAGCAACCCAAGTCCACTTAAAACCAGGAAACAACTGAGCCTTTAAGCCAATGTAGCCACCACTTACCTGAGTTGGGGATTACTAGGTGACCTCCTAAGGAGTTGAAGGTCCCAAATGCAGTGCAAGATGGGTCTGTTTGCCGAGCAAGGCTCTGGCTTTTCATGTTCAGGGTCTCGTTCTCCAGCAGAGACTGTGTAATCTGTGGGGACAGCTTGGAGGAGAAGTCAGAGAGCTCATCCTGGGGGGTGATGGCACCGGAGGTGTTATAAACCTTGATCTTCAGGTTGGGCAGCGGGTCCAGGATCGGAGAATTGGTCATTGGGATTTTATCAGAGACGTCATGCAAAGCATAAACAGGACCCCTGTACATGGCTGCAGCAGAAGTGAGGTCTGGTGGTACCGCCAGGAGGTCTGCAAAGGAACAACTCCATTACTTCCCTATTCTGATGACTTTCTTCTGGGTAACAATTTTGGTTTGCGTTCTGCATTTTGCCTTTCATACCAAAGGTTAAGATACAAAAAGTCCTTGCACACCAACCTTCATCTCCTTTTCTACACACCTCTCCAGCAAACTCCCACTGTTTGCATTGCCCCAGCTATTGCCCCAACTGCTACAGAATCTAACTGTCATACAAAATTACAGCACGTTTCTGCTCTAAAGAGTGCTTGCTAGGATTACTCTTCCAGGCTGCACTCGGATGTCAGCTATTGCCATGCCTGGCTGCAGGGCAAGATGGTCTCCTTCCTCAGTAGATCTCGTTTTAGTCATTCATCCCCCCTCCCTAAATACTAAGTGGCAATCATTAAACAGTTTATCTAATTGGCCTAGTGACAACATTCCTTAAATGCAAGACAGAACAGATCTATGGAGTCATCATGCTCACGACTCCTCACAGTGGGGGGATTAGTACCTGCATCACACTTTTTGGAAGTATGCTTTAAAAGTATCTTCAGCAAAGAAAATGACACTTCTGCTAATCTTCCACATGACAGCTCTCTTGTCATCTTAACTCTTACTTTGATTTATTCTTCCAGCACACATATTGGGGGGGAAAAAAAGAGGAACTCTTCAGCCTAAATATGGGTCTTGAAAAAGCCAGCACTACCTTTAGAATGTTTTTTCTGGCCAGTGAAGTGTGGAAATAATCAAGCTGTTATGCACCAGTGATAAAAATGCTCATTATTAAATGATGTTCTACTGCAACTTCTTCTTTTACACTTTCTATTGAAGGTACAGTATTTCTTAAACTACTATTTATGCCTGTGGAGACAGGGAACAGTAAAAAAGGCTATTAGTGAAACAAAGGGGAGGAATATGTGATAGAATTACGGCACTGTAATATCACTCCTGTGATGAACCCTGCCTCTGTTGTTTCCATCAGAGCTTTGACTTTGATTTAAACCCTAGCTGGACCTGTGTTTCCATAAATGTCTCTGTGTTTCACTCTTCCATTCACACTCTCTCTTCAGAAGTTAAATTCCTCTGCGGAGGACGTCTGAAAGATGCCAACGTGGGTTTTGAGCTCTTGACTATCAGAAACAAACGGATATTCTCTCTCCCTTTTATCAAGTGTCAACAAGCACCCAGCGAGTCATGCAGCCCAAGAGACCATAACACGATAGCATCTTCCTGAATTGGTCAACACGGAGTCAAATGACAACTGACCTTGCCTCGCAGCCTTGATGTTAACAGGCTGAAATCCCCCGTTCAGCGCCGAGGAGTCGATGATGTCTGACTCAAAGTCACGGTGGTTCTTGCGATAGACAAATAGGGCCACAACCACGGAAATAGCCAGGCACACGATCACTGCGATCACGATCCCGACGTAGAGAGCAACATCATCCGAGTCAGGAGCAGCTAGAGGGAGGGAGGCCAGAAACCTTGAAGAAATGTCCTCCTCACAGAGACTTGCAAGAAAACACATTCTTATTATTCTCATTTCCTGAAGATATTTACTACCTTTTTTATAGGTTAATTTAAAATCCATTTCCAAAGCTATATAACAGGTCTATGCCCTTTTGATGGAAAATGATCTTTGGTTTCTCTCTAACTTGTGTTCTAATTCCTTCCCTATCTACTCGTTCATCTGTCTAGTACCTAGGCTGCAAACTACTAAGCATAACTCGTGATAAAGCTAGTCTCATGGTACCTCTTGGTGACACAGAGTCATGATATTGGTATTTAGTGGTCCATCTGATAAATTAAAAAACATGTCGTGGTGTTTAAATGTCAGAAGCCATAGTTTTCATTAAAAAAAAAAAAAAAAAAGAAAAAACCCCAAAGAGTCCATTTTCTGTGGAATACCTGGAAGATCAGGATGTATCTTTGAGTCTGCTTTTTTTGAACTATAATGTGTCAAGCCATTATTCCCTTCCATCCATTTCCCTTTAAAAAAAAAATAAAGATCTAATAAAGCAGAGAATCAAACACTGGATTCTCATCACTGGCATTAACACATACGTATTTGGATAAAAGCAGAAGCAAGCAGAAGAAATAATGGGGTAATTTTCCAAAAGGAACCCAGATTTATTAGAGCTGTCTTGTGAGAAAATGGCTATGATATTTCTACTAGCTGCTTACACCATATCTTCAGCACTAATTCCAGGCTAATCTCCAGCATCATTATCCACCAGACATTTTTTTCCCCAAAATGTCTGAATATATGATCAAAATTTGATGTGTTTCTAAACAGTGAAGAATCCCAGTTTTAGAAATTGCATAATAAAAAAAGAAAGTGCAAACCCAAATCCGATCTTTTTAGTACCCCATTTTTGTTACTTGGAAACGTGAAATAATTTTTATTTTATTTTTTTGCTCCCTGCCTTTTAGCCATTTAAGCCAAGCTGCCCTCCAGCTGCAGAGGTGAGTGCTGGCAGATGCTGAAAGAGGATGATCAATCTCTGTAAGCTCCTGGCTATCAGACCTTCAAGGTACCAGCCTCGAAACATCCCATTTTTCCCCCAGCAGTTCAGGAAGCAGATCTGTGTATTCCAGCTCAAAGAAAAGTTATCCCCCCACCACATTTCTTGCACTTGCTACGGAAATTTTAATGAGCAGAGGGCTCGTTCTCTCCAGTTTCTGAGGCAGCATCTCCTCCCATTTTCCTCACGCGTAAGGGCTGTTACCATCCCGCGTCAACCTGCTGACAGTGAAACACTGACTGCTGTCAAGCAAGCAGCAAGCCACTTATCTGCCAAATAGGTCCCTGTTTGAGGGCTCATGCAGAGCTAGTGTAAAGCTTGACCCAAGGACCAGCATCAAATTAGTACCCGGGAACATAAAATCAAACATTAAACTTACAAGAAAATCCATATTCATTCTGGGTTCTCTGTTCAGTTGAAATAGGATAAATGAAACCTTAAAAAGAAAGAAATTAAACAAAAATGGGAACAAAATCAAATTAATGAGGAGAACAAAAAAAAAAAAAAAAAAAAGGAAAGCATGAAAAATGGTTTAATTAAAAAAAAAGAAAGAAAAGAAACTGATGGCACTTTAAAATTCTGATACAGTGCAGAATTATGATTTTGCATCCCCTGCCTCCTCCAGAGCCTTACTAAGAATTAATAAGCAGGCAGATTGAATTTCTAAGCCAAAATCGGTCTCGAGTCACTAACTTTGGAGTGCTTAAAGTCTTTCTTTTATTGAGCATAAACTCTAATGGATCTAATTTATTTCAGACATCAAGGGTCATTAGCATATGGAAAGTCTTTTTTCACTATCCCTGCCATATGCTTTAATTCCCAGGACATGTTCGGTGAGGCTCTAAACAGTTTTTTTATTTAATTATAGTAGCTTGCTGTTGATCTAATAGAGCTAAAGGAGACCTGTCGCCACTGGTCAGAGGTTAAATACCCATTCGCCGAGCAGAGTCCGTGCACAAAGCTCTCTCTCTGTATTTCCTTGGAATTATTTTATCCTGTCTTTAATACGTGTTCAGTAGGAATTCCTCAGGGAGCAAAGAATTTATTAGCAACGGGGAAACTGAGTGGCTTCTCTTCGAAATTATTACAAAATCAATAAGGCCCCTGGGGTCATAACATTATTTATTCGAAATCTTTGCAAGCACCGTACATCGACAAAATCATAACACAATTTACAGTTGTGTTTCGGAAGGGGTATATGAGAGACAGCGTTTCCTTTGTCTTTTCTTTCTACAGCTCCTACAGGATGACAGGCTGGAGCTGCTGAGTTCACACACAAGTCCTGTGAATGCACTAAGCATCTCCAACCTGCTTTCCATCCACATGGGAATCGAGTGAAATGCTCCCAGTCCCATCCTGCTGTCAAGGTAAATAACAAATCCAAAGGAAGTGGGGGAGTCGCTGTCAGGGGTGGGTTTAGTCACCGTAAGGCAGAAGGTACCTCTCCTCCAGCACCTTCCCTGCAGTACTTTTGCAGGGAATTTCAGCCCCTCTCCTCGGGTGGCACCGTGAGGAGCTCGCACAGCCAGGGACTCCCGGCAGCTGCAACCAAACTGGAAAATGCATTCCTGGGGTGTGCCTGATGCATGGGACCACATTACAGCCAGACCAAAGTAATACTCCCCAGCTCCTGGAAAGGCTGAGTTTGGGTGCTCAGTGTCCGTCGTTGCTGTTCCTAGCTCTTCCCGCCTGGCTGCACGGCCAATGAAGATCCATCCTGTTCCAGTCCCAGTCCCTGTCCCACTCCCAGCCACACCTCCCCACGAAGCTTCCAGACATTAACTGTCACATAAATGCTACCTTAGCTGAAGGGCAGGGTTTGGTAGTGGGGGGAGGGCCCACAGGGTGGCTTCTGTGAGAAGCTGCCCCTATGTCCAGCAGAGCCAATGTCAGACAGCTCAAGATGGACTTGCTGGTGGCAGCACCTTTGTGACAACATATTTAAGAAAGGGAAGAAACCCTGCAGTGAGAGAGACGAGTCAGAATACGGGAGAGAAACAGCTGTATAGATACCAAAGTCAGTGAAGAAGGAGGCAGAGGAGGTGCTCCAGGCACCGGAGCAGAAATTCCTCTGAAGTCCATGGTGAAGCCCATGGTGAGGCATGCTGTCCCCCCACAGCCCATGGAGGTCCACAGTGGAGGAGATATCCACCTGCAGCCCCTGGAGGACCCCAAGCCAGAGCATGTGGGTGCCCACAGGAGGCTGTGACCCCATGGGAAGCCTGTGCTGCAGCGGGATCCTGGCAGGATCTGTGGACCCATAGAGAGAGAGAAGCCCATGCTGGAGCAGGTTTGCTGGCAGGACTTGTGACACGATGGGGGACCCACAATCCTGAAGGTCTGCACCCCATGGAAGCGACCCACAGTGGAGCAGTTTGTGAAGAACTGTAACCCATGGGAAGGGCCCACGCTGGAGAAGTTTGTGGAGTACTGTCTCCTGTGGGAGGAATCCAAACTAGAGCAGGGGAAGAGTGTGAGGAGTCCTCCCCAAGGAGGAAGGAGTGGCAGAAACGTGTGATGAGCTCACCACAACCCCCGTTCCACATCCCCCTGCCCCACTGGCAGGAAGGAGGTAGAGAATTTGGGAGTGAAATTAAGACTGGGAAGCAGGGAGGGGTGGGGGGAAGGTGTGTTTTATTTCACCTTACCCTTCCCTAATTTGATTGTCAATTAAGTTAATTTTCCTCAAGCTGAGTCTGTTTTGCCTGTGATGGAACTGATGGATGATCCCTCTCCGTCCTTGTCTTCACCCATGAGCTGGCGGTGGGCAGGATGGGGGTTATTGCCGTGCTCCCAGCACCAGAGCACAGGTATGGCTTTACAAAGTTGCTTTTCACACTGGTTCCTCTGACTACGCCCTCAAACAATGAGAAAGGACATTTTTATCAGATAATGATGCAAACCTGCTGGGATTAGTAACTGAAATAATGAAGAATGACTTCCCTCCTCTCTTCAAAGTAACTGCAGTGAAAAGAGATCTTTTTCTTCTATTTCTTTTTTCCCCCTCCTTGTATCAACAGCGCTGCTTGGCAAGCACCTGAGAGACTTCTACAAGGATCATCGAAATTTTTAACGAGGGTGAATTTAGAAAGGTGCTGGTGGGTTTGACTCTGGGAAGGCTGCTGACTCAAACTCAGAGCAGCTGGTTTCACAGTGAGCTACCCGCTTTGAGAAAAGTAATTTAAACTTCTTCCTCCAGCTTGTTGGGAAATGTACATTTTCAAAGGGGCTTTTGATGTTTTGTTGTGTAACTTACTTCTGGATGAGTAAAACAGTAATAATCATACTTTACAGTTGCATAGTCCCTTCTGTTTGAGGCTCTCAGAGGCTTACCAAAAGTGGGTATTTATTTCCCTTTTTTACAAGTACCTCAGCCTATGTCATACCTGGAGAACCAGTGGGAGGCTCGGGTTAATGCACAGCAATTGCACCGCTGTAATTGCACAGCAAATGCATTCATTAAAAAACCTTTAATTAAGATGATCTTTCTCCATGCATTCTACTTTATATTCCACTTTAGGCTTGTAAATATATTTTTTGTCCCTCTGGAAGTGCTTCTATTAAGTGTGAAAGGTGAGCTT
The DNA here is from genome assembly GCA_024605025.1 of Megaceryle maxima. Classification (NCBI taxonomy): domain Eukaryota; kingdom Metazoa; phylum Chordata; class Aves; order Coraciiformes; family Cerylidae; genus Megaceryle; species Megaceryle maxima. The sequence continues at coordinate 13,963 of JANHGN010000957.1, read as the reverse complement.
TTTTTAGCTAACGTCGTTACACCGGCACAAATCCTTTGTACAAATGCAGATGTATCATTATAAAAGGCATCACCTATTCTCATTCTATAAAGCACGTGAAGAGCAATTTAAGCACCTTTATAATGATGCAACACACTGGGAAAAAGTGGAGAAAAGTGAAAATGTCGGGTTGTACTGGAAAGCTAAACCAATCCAACGTTGGTGTATAGAAACGACGTCAGCAGGCTTTTTATCCGTTTAGCTTAACTCAATTTCAGCATCAGTCACACTTGCACTGATTTGGGGAATTGTGACCATTTAACTAAATAGATTTTGAAGCTCATTTAATTAGTTTGGTGCCATTTCTGAAGGCAGATGATCCCCAAACATTGGAAGTCTAGCCTGAGCATTCTGGTCCCACAGGTCTCGCTCTGACCTTCTGGAAACACATTCGTGCCAGAGGCCCCAGGAGACCGGTGGCAGGTCCCTGTGGCTGAATGGCCCTCAGTGTATCTGCGTGTGGGGGACCATCTGCCTGAGGGGGTTAGCTCTGACAAACTGGCAGGCTGACCCTTTTTACAGCCTGAATTCATCTGGTGCAATTTTCCTCGGGAGGAGTAGATAAACCTTCTGCCAAGTTGGGGAAAAAATGAAGCATTTGGGAATGGAGAATTTCATACCTGTGGAAGAAAATTGTGCAGAGATAATGGCCCTGACTCCCGTGAGGCTGGAGCTGAAACCAAGTGACACCAAAGAGTCACCAAAACAACCTTTCTAAGGTCTCTTTTTTTCCTTCTGCTGGTGAAGAATCTTCCCCTCAGTATATTCATGGCCAAATGTACACACACATGGTGCTCCGGCTGGGAATTCAGTATCACGACCATGGACATCTTGAAATTCTGTGTTTAATTTTACCCTGAAAGACCTGGGAATACACGGCCTTGGTCTGTGAACTGGTGTATTGTAAAGACAATTTTTAACCCTGTGGTATAATACACTAGGTCATGGCTTCAGGGAGAGGGAGCTTTCTAAGTCCCCTTTTGGATCCTTGATAGATTTTGCCAGCTTTCCAGTCATGCTGAATTTGTATTAATGGGTATCAGGTTTAGAGTGAACTGATCAGAATGTGAATATATTTTACCCTGATGCTTGCAGATAAGAAAATATGCACCTAAGAGAGAAAGAAAACTTCCCAATATTCTGTTTTTATTTTCTCCAGCTACTTTCTCTCTTCCCAACAAGGAGCTAGATGGCGGAGTAGCAGAAGGTGATCTTTCTGGGCACTTATTTACTAGGGCTTATACAGTTTGGGTCATATTTACAAAAATATTTTCAATTATCCTGCAAAGAAACTCCTTTATACCATTAGCTGCTGAAGTAACAGTTAATGATACATAACTTGAGACTGTATCAAGGTCAGTGAGAGCTGGAGACATGCACTTTCATTTAATAAAGTGAGGACTGCATAAAGCATGCCATAACTGCTTGTTTCCTTAATGCATCATATTTTAATCTGGCACCACTTGCTTCTAATCTATAAATGCTCTTTATCCTCCATGTAGCAATTTCAACAGGAACTCAGGTCAGGTTATTACGTGGCCCTTCTGAAAGTCCAGCCACACGACACGTCTCAACAACATCCTGTTGCAATGAACTCAACAGGTTGAGCATAATATGTTGCAACAGCAAATTTTCCCCCTTTCGGCTCCAAAGTCAATGATCTTAACTTGCCTATAAGAACAGAAGGTGGGGGCACATTCCATGGCCTCCTGTCTCTGACAGCTTTGCCCAGCGTAGCGACACTGAAGTAGGAATAAGCTCTTGCTGGCTGGCAACAGTCTCCGAGCCACAGAGCTATGATGCACAGATGAATAAAGACTAAATCTCAGGTGTAGATGCCGAAAAGTTGAAGGAAGCAGATCCTAGATGATTTAAAGCAGGTATGTGGTGCACACAGTGTGACACAAGAGGTTACTGCAAAAACCCTTTGTTTCCCTGTGCTACGTACACGTCAGATGAGTTCTAGCATTTAATAACTCAAAGCCAGCAAGCTGGGCATTTTTTTCCATAGCAGTTCCAAACAACCTGCACCAAATTACTTCTGTTCTTAATCCCCGAGATGAGATATGCTTTTAGCATTAATTCACTTATCTTCCTCTTTTCCTCAGCTCCAGTGGCTCAGGATTTTATTTAAAATTTGGGGGTTTTGCTGAAATTTCTGAGTCTCAGCCTCTGAAATGATGCTAAAAAGATTGAATAAAATTGGGTTAAGAACCATATAAGTTTTGGGGTTTGTTTTTAATAATTATTATCATTATTTGGTTTGCTTGATTTTTGAGTCCAGTGGATCTCAATAGGTGGGGGATTAAAAAAAAAAAAAAAAAATTATATTTCTGTTTCCAAATTCTAGGCTCTAGAAATTGAACTTCTCTCCCTTTTCCTGCAAAATGCAATTCTCAGTTCAAAGTCAGCCCCATTTCAGATTTCATAAAAATCTGCACTCCTGGGAAGAGACACGCAGCAATTCTAAATTCTGAATTCCATTACAAAGAGACATTTTTGGCACAAAGAAGAAAAAAGGCACGTGGCTCTGCAGTGTTTGCAGTGCCGTGGCCGCAGCAGTGACCTTGAATTACTAGTCCTGTTTCCACCTTACGCCTCCTTTTGCCTCACCCGATTCCTCATTACCTCTCAGCAAACACCAGCTTGCTGAATTTCTTCCAGGGCAGTTTTGGCTAATCGATGCAGCCTGCAAAGGCTCAAAGCTTTCAAAAAGACACTTACAAAAAAGACTTCCAAGGGCTTTCAAAATGTTAATTCAGACACATTGCAATGCTACAGTTTCAGCCTGGTCCTTCTGATGGACAAGCAGTCACATAGGCTCATCTTAGGAGGAGGAATTTAGAAGACTTAATTTGACAGCCACAAGTTTTAAAATGCTCTGTGCAGGTCCCACTGCCCAGAGACTGCGACTGCACAAGCTCCCAGTGCCTCCTCTTCTACAAGGGGGCAGAGTTAATGGTACAAGGGCAACCTGAAGAGTAAACCCCATATTCTGACTGTCTGGTGTTAAGGCTTCATGTTCACCTAACACGTTGCTAATGCAGATTTACCACAGGAGAAATACTAACAATAATCTTTGAATTGTAATTGCTATTAATTGTTTCTCTCCCCTGCTATTTCCCAGGAGCTCTAGCACATAAAGAAGGTGATGTGCTATCTTATAACTTATTTGTGGTGGTTAAAAAATAATAATAAAAAAACCCCACCAACAAAACCAAAACAACAAAGTCCCTGGAGCTGCAAAGAACTTTCAGACAGAATGTGCCCAGCTTCTTCCTATATTTGCTATTCTAAAGAAAGACCTTCACGTTTGCAGTAATGATGCTGAAGGTCAGATATGATATCAGGCATCCCAGAGATAATGCACAGTAATTTATTTTCCTTCTAAAGGACTAATTATTGGCATGTTCAGGGTGGGCTAATAAACAGGGAGCTTGAGGTCCTGTGACTGATTATTTACTTGGGTATTATCTCTGATTTTCCTGAGCGGGTAGGTTAAATGGGGAGTCTCTCTTGTTCTGTCCTTGAACAGGAGTTTATGATATTCTATAATTAAGACTGAAACTATGTTTTCATTTTAAATTGGCTTCCTGACATTTTGTTAAGTTTGTTAGAAAGGTCTTGATGGAGTTTAAACACACATGTCATCTGTATGGGGGGGTGGGGGAAGAGGGAAGAGTAGGATAACTTGTTGCTAAAATCTGATGTGGATTAGAAAAGGCAATTTTGACATTAGGCAATCTTTTAAAGTTAAGGACTTTGACCTTTTGGCTAAATCATGTGTCAGCCTTCAGTATCTTAGAAGCACAGAACCTTAATGTTGGGGTTGTTATGTGTGTTTGACAGCAAAAGTAAACACATGTCTAGCACTGCAATTTGGTAGATTGTGTATTTGCAAATACCCACGTTTGCAATGACAGAATGTTAGTCCACAGACGTCCCGGGGTTTGCTTTGTGTTGCAGCTGTAGCAGCACAAGAGCAAAGAGGTTAGAGGGAGGGAAATAAGGACCTGGGGCAGCACTGGAGGGAGGACACGTGGCAAACAGCCAGACTAAGGAAGGGACAGCTGGAAGAGGACTGAAAAGAGGGGGCTGAAACTTTAAGGAACGCTGGGAATAAAAGGCTCACGGAAAACGTGAGTTATGCACAGGGATGTTCAGCGAAACGTTTGGCAGGTCTGTGAGCTCACAGCTAAGGTCACTTGTATTCCTACCTCAGAAATCCCAGGGACTCCAGAATCAGATGATCAGCTCAATGTCTGTTTCCCAAACTACAGAAACTTCCTTCCCCAACATGAGTTTTCATTTAAGGATGCTGCCAATGTCTGTGTTAGACCTTTATGTAGAACACAGATTTAGTAATAGAGAGCACCGAGTTTTACTCCTGAACCCATCACTGACCCCCTGATGAGCCCTGGGCTGCTCATGTAGCCCTGCTCTGCCTGACAACCTGCCAGGAAAGCAAAAATCATGAAATAATCCCACCTTTGTACATGGTAAGGAAATATAAACACTCATTACTGTCACTGTATTTGTTTGGTTGTTTTTTTTCTACAATGAAGTTAGTATGTCAGATTTTATTATAAGCTTTGTATTTTTCCTTCATCTAGGTGAGTAACTTTGGGTTTGTTTTTTTTTTTTAATGTGCAGAGGAATAAGGGAGGAATAGAAGAAAAACACAAGGGAACTAAGAATTAAACTACAGATGGACAAGATTGGGGTTTTTCTCCTTGCCGCATGGCTGTAACATTCTTAATTAGTTGAGATTTTTGAAAACAGCCTAAAGATATTAGAGCACTTGCCTTTCGTTAAAATTAATGTGGAGGTGGCTCTTTCTGAACTGACTGGGGTTTAGACAGCCTGGTTTCAGTGCCCTGGTTTCTGCTTGTGGCTCTGCACTTCTATTTTCTCTCAGTGCTTTTATCTGCTTTGAGCAGTAGGTTTTCTAGGCAAGAGCTCTCAGTTGCAGAGGGCCCACCAGAGCAATGGATGCTTCTCAGCTGGGGATTTCTTATGTGGCTACAATAAAAATAAAGATGAGTTGTAACTCCGAGATGTGTGCATAAACTCCCTTGGCTGCTACACCATTTCATAGTAGATGGGTTGAGAACAGAGTAACACATCTCTCTGCTCGTATCAAGGAACAATATTACAGAAAACTTCCTCTAGGAACAGATGAGATGTATTCTTCAAATGAATGAAACCTTCCTGCAAGGGCTCAGCAAAACAGGCCAGGTTGCTATATCATTATGCTGACAGATTGAACATATGAGAAGTTCTCACTTGACCCACATGCTCTTAATAAAAAGTTTTACTTCATTCCTCTGCACACACGTGCTTCTGTTGCAGTCTCCCTTGAGAGAGCTTTGCTTACCTCCCGGAGTCAGGAAAACATTCCCCTGCTCTCTGCACACTAATCTGCTCTGGGGGACCAGAGGTCCTCATCAAACTGCTCTGCCCTGTAATTCCTCCCTGAATGCCTGCTTTCAAAACAAGCCAGAACGGGAAATGAATGCGTATTCCACCAGAGGTCCTGGCACGTTACACTGAACAGGCAGGACACGGGCAGAATATATATGTTTGGGGAAGAAAATGGTGTTAGTATCAGGTTAACCTTGCTTTCTCCTCAAGAACTGTGTATAAACAGGCACGAGACTGCAGAAGGGCAGCAGAGAATCCTTTCATGCACAAGCATGGCAAACAGCATCTCTTTCACTCGTTTCGGTGCTGTCACTGTAAGAGGGAACCTTACAAACTCCCCATCACCTTCCAGACGAGGATTTCAAAGTGCATGGCAAACAGATTTGCCATCATGATTTCCCATCAATTCACTCTCGACCAGAAGGCAGCCTTTCTTTAAGAAGGAATGGAATTACTAGTCTGGTAGTAACATCTTCATCATGATATAGGAGCCTTTTCTCAAGGGGTGTATCTGCTATTTTAATTTCCTTGCACTTAAGTATATGCAGAGTTAGTCCGGAGTGTTGTCTGCAATGATGGGTGAAGACATTTTCAATCTTCTCTGCCATTATTTAAGCAATAGTGGCACATCTCAGACTCTTTGTGCTAATCCAAAGGAAAAGTCCACAGTGGATCTGATGACACTTGGCAGTGATTCACAAATGGACATTTCCTTTTGGCCCTATTCAGTGCTGGATTTGTATGCCACATCTTGAAACTGTACAAAGTGAATGGTTTTTACTAGACAGAGCTGCAGTACTATTTATGTAACTATATAATCTATAGTCCTCAAGCGACAGCACGTGCTGTGGGATTACCTCGCTGCTGTAAGATACCTAGACTTGTCTTTTGGAAAAAAAATGAAGGCACAACTTAGCCAGCCCTTTATGAAAGGTCATGGTGAAGGCAAGAGTGAGCTGAAGAAGGAACACTGGTTGTCTCCTTACCACTGCACTTCTGCCAACACTGCACATCAGAGGTACGAGTTCAGAAAAGACCAAAAGCTTTACACAGGCACCAACCTCACACCTACAGACCTTCTGGACTTATTTATTCAGGACAGGGGGAATGCAGATCTGAATGCCATCACTTGAGATCCTCAACAGAAAGGACACAGGTGACATGCTCTGAGCATGACAGCTGCATGTCACAACCCATGTAATAAGCCTTCACCATAACCATACAACACAGCTAGCTCTCTTCATAGGGTGTTCACCTCTTCCTGATTACCAGCAGCATTTTACACGTAATGAAAAGCAGAATTTGGCCTGCCAGGGATTTTTAGCATCTGTTTGGTACCATACACATGATCTTGCAGTCATTCCAGACTGGGCCCAGCAAAACTCCTCCTCTTGTATGCTGCTTTAAGCATATTTATGGTTTAATGAAGGGAACTACTTGTGCTGAAGTTTGAGTCAGCAGTAGAGTGCTTTGATTTCTTAGTCCCCACACAGAACACCCACCAAAGTCATTAGGTGGGGTGAGTGGAAGGCTAATTGCAGTGTTTCAGTTTACAGTGATCCCCTGTGAGATGCAGTGCGTGCCTTTGGAAGTGTTGTTCCTTGCACTGAAGTATTTACCAGTGTACTCACACTTCAAGTGGGAAATAATGCAACTACAGAGGCAATGATGCAACTAGAGTGGGTGGTAACCAACCAATTCTTCTTACACCTACAGCATATTTTATTCCAGAAGATCATATTAATGCTATTATGGGAATTATGAAATTGCTGTAATGGGACTTGCTAGGCAATAATGTATATTTGCAAACTTAAAATAGCAATGACCATCCTAAATTTTCACTACAGCTGTTTTTCTTCTTCAATTCAGCCTGCTGTCTCTCTGCAGGCTCTCTAGCTTAATGACTATTCATCCTTTCATGTTACCAGAAAAATACTAACTACTGGATGAGGGAGGGCATGTGTGTACTAGCAAGATCATTAGCCTGAATAAATGTGATAGTAAAAGTTGCACGAGAAATGCCACAGTTGGTAGTAAGCACAAACTACAGCTCTGGGTGTAAATACTGTAATTACAAGGGATGGAGAAAGCCCCACAGTTTTTATACCCAAGGAAATCGATAGTGGTGCAGACTGCTGCTCTTTGCTGGAGCAGGGGCAGTCTGATGAAAGAGCTTATTGATTTATCCAGTTGATGCTACTGTAGTGAATAATAGACTGGAAGAGAAAGGGGTTGTAAATTAGACTCATTCGATCCAACATTTTCCAGGATGTCTTATATGTACAGCTATATAGAGATATATATTTACAAGTGAGTTTTTGTCAAAGCAACAGCCTAGTGACTCCTTGTAAGAGGGTCTGTCTACTCATTATTTGACCCTAACTACACCCATGATGCTAAAGCCAACCTTCAAGCTCCCACTAAAGACTGACACTAAGGAGGAAGCACCAGGGCACCTTGGAGCAGGAACTGGCTACGGTGGAGCTAAGCAGCTGGCTAACACGTCTCCCAGAGGGCTGTGGCCAGGGAGGAAAGATGGCCATGGCTCCTTCTGTGCCCTTGCCACGCCAGACACACTGTCGTGAAGGCATTGGAACAGTCTGCTGTGGATCCACAGGTCCCCAGGCTAGGAGAAATGTCAGCTCCAGGCCAGTCCCCGTAGCCTCAAACAATGTGGGAAGAGGCGTGGTGTTAGGAATGAAAGGAGCCTTGCTGTTTCTTCCTAGTTCAGCAGGCAGCTTTGCTATGAATCCAGATCCACACCAGCAGAAAGGTTCAGACTGGCTTTGCATAAACTGGGAAGGAGAAATAAAGAAAAAGAGAGAGGGGGAGAGGAAGAGAGAGAGCAGCAGGCACACTGCCACCAAGTATGGCAAATCAATCTTCTCAGCAGTGACGGATCAGGGAGCAGGACTGTGAGTTTTCCAGGTGTATGAAACCCCGCGAGTCTAAAGACACCATTAAAACACTGCCATTAAATTCCAGCACTGAAGGACTATCGCAGCCCCCGGAGCCAAGCAGGTCAATATGTGACTGTATATTTTTCATTACCATTTTTTATATACATACATATGAAGCAGAATATGATTCACTACAGCCTCACCCTCTCTCCTGATGAAGACCTCTGCTTTATACTCAGCATCCACTTCCACAAATAAAATGCACTATACCATCAACAGATAAATGAGATCCCTACAGGGCTTTTATTCTGCCATACCATTATATCTACTTTTCCATAAGATTTCTGCTTAAATGGCTCTCTTTATGCACATACACAAAGATGACATACACCTGTTTAAATACAATCAGATAGCAAAGAGCTCTTCTGGATGAGGAAATGTATCTTTTCTTTGTAATTCCCCATAATGACTTATTCACGCTGCTGGAGCGAGGGCTACGTTAGCTTCCCCACTATAAAATTCAGCAAGGTGTTACAGAGTAAGACATGGCTGGATTTCCACCCCCCCCCCAATATTTTTGTTTCCTTTACAAAAGAAAAAGAGAGGAGCTCTGAATCTCACCTTCTGTCTTCCCCATAACAACCAATGTTTTGAGGAATTACAGCCTTATAAGCTGCTGACATTGTCCAGTGGATTTTAACGTGATGAAAATGTTTGTGTGAGCCACAGTGAAGAAACCTTTTCTGTAAATCTGGGAAATCTCAGAGCAAATGGCCATGCTGTGCCACAGGCTAGCTCAGAGATCGCTGCCAGCACACTGGCCACCTATGTGGCACTTATTCAAGAAGTAGACCCATTTATTAGCTAGTAGTGTCACTTTGCTGTCATCATGACACTTTCAGTCAAAAGTAACCTGCCTCGGAGAATAAAAATTCCTGACTCCTTTTTCATGAGAGAACTCAAAGCATTTTATGATGTGGACACATAGATGCTGGATAGTTACAGCCACAACTCTTTGGGCAACAGAGAGCTGAGGCTCAACAGAGAAATACTACAGAGAGACAGGATGAAACAACAGGAGAGAGGTGTATGTGAGGATCTGGGCTCAGGCTATTGTGCTAACGACATGTGAAAGGAAGCTTCAGTGCACAAGCAGAACAGAGAAGACCTCATTTTTTGAGAAGGGATGGGGTGCAGAGAAGACTAATTGTTCGTCAGTGTATGTCAGAATCACACTGAAAACCTGCTTTTTTCTCACTCTTATTAGTCACAAAGGTAGGATCATGGCATGAATAGGCGTAGGCAGAACAGACCTCAGTGCTAGAGCTGATTGTCACAAGGCTGCAGCATGCTAACTCTATATGCAGTCTGCATAGGGACTGCATAGATACCAGGTATCTCCTTCTATTACAAGGCACCCAAAATGCAAAAAAGGGCATAACTATTATATGTAGAAACACATACACCTACCATTCCTGACAGTAAGAAGCCACAAGCTGATCTGCTTTGCCAAGTTTACTCTTTTGAAAATGGTGGCTTTGCCCTAAAGCCTCTACTTTTCATTTGCATTGCTGTAAGAGTCACTGCCGAGCTTCCCTGGACAGATGTGAGCTGCTGTTGGAGAGAAGCTGTTTGGTGGGGAGGATGGGGTGGGGAGAGGGCTCTGTTATGAGACTTCCTAATTCTTCACTTCTAAATTTCCATCAACTTCAGACAGCTCTACATTCACCGGCAGGGAAGAATAGTGTGTCCAGACTGGGGAGAATCAACTGGTGATTAACCCAATTCTCCATCCTACAAATGATTCTGTGACTTTAGGTCACTGATGCTGATCTGCAGCTGCTGAAGGTTTTTCTGTGAGCACAGAGACCCCGGAGGTGTGGCAGCAGCACTTACCCTGCATGCAGAGCCCATCGGTGCAGTTCTTGGACTGCAGCACCAGCCCCTCGCAGTCCTTGCCCCCGTTCTTTGGGGCCGGGGCCGTGCACTCCCTCCGGCGCCAGTGGGTGCACTCCGTGCCGCAGGTGGACCACTTGCTCCAGGATGTCCACTTGCCATCCACTGAGACAGGGAAAGGACACGACTTGTTAGGGGATACATGAAAGGGAAATCGAGAAGGAGTCATGTTCATCCTGCCACAAGCCAGCCTGCAACTTCTGGCTGTTCCCAGCAAGGTCAGAGCATCGTCAGTCTGCTCTTCTTGAAAAGAGGCAGTTCTTAAAGTTCTGTTTCTGGTCCATGAATGCACACTCACTCTCCCTTCTCCCTTCTCCCTTCCCCAGCCCCATTTCTGCTCTTTCCTTTTTATAAACTTGTCAGCAGTTTATCTGTGCTCAAAACATACAAGAAAACAAGCAACATATTGACATTTTTTAACACAGAGCTTAAACGTGGCCAGAAATTCTTCTTTAGTAGGAAGATATTTAATGTTAAGTATTTTCTATTAATAGAGATACCTGGAGGCACTGACCTATTTCACATGAGCAGAATCAGGAATGTGTTTAGCCTCTCAAAATCCCACAACTGATTTTCTAAAGCACAGCCAAAGAACAAACTCTGAAATTGTTTCAGTGGTGTGGCCTGAGCCAGGAGCCTGGCATTTGGAATAGAGACCAGAGATGAAATTTCAGCTCTGCAAATACCACCCATCACTAAGACCTGGAGCTGGATGGCCAAGCTTTTCAAGCTGAAGATGACCTTGCTGCCATCAGTGTCAGTGGGACAGCACGGGTAGGAAAGCACTGCGTAATAGGACAGATGGCTGAACCTTGTCAGAAAAGCCACCAGGTACCCAGCATGTCCTGAAGCAATTTTGTATTTTTCAGAAGCATACATTTAAATAGCTTTTAAAGGTATGGATACACATCTCTTCCCATGGGCACACAGCTCTTTCCAGTATAAACGCCCTTGTATTTGAAGTCAGGTAAACATGTGCCTCAAATTTAACATCCACATCCCAGACGCTTCCCTTGCTGTGCCAGCTGGACCGAACAGACAGTGCAAATATATTTACATCACAGTTGCCTTCTATATTCAAATTCCAGTCCTTTTCCAGAGCTTTTAACCTTTATCTCCTACAATTTGAAGCTCTGAATGTTCAACAAATCCCCTGAATTACCAGAGCAGAGACATCGGTGCAAGCTGCGTGCAAAAGCAGGGCTGAATCCCTTGCTGCTTGATATAATGTGTTTGCTATTTTATCTACTTACGTAATACAATTTCATGTTCATTCAGTGAAATGTTGGATTAATTAATTAAGAGAAGGAGGCTTTTGTAAGTAATAGTGTTCTCTGGAAATGAGTGGTGACAGACACACTATTTATCTAGGGCTGTGCACTGTTCATACTGAACCTGGACACAGCGTGGTGCAGGCGATTTTCTGAACGCTCTGGCCCTCACAGAAGGCACCACCGTTGAGTGGGGCAGGATTGGTGCAGGTCCTCGTACGCTTCTGAAAGCCTCTCCCGCATCGGCTGTTACACACTGACCACTCAGTCCAGGTAGACCAGCCTCCATTCACTGAAAAGCAAGAGAGAAAGAGTATGATTGCATGAGCAAGCCATCCTGGTCAGCCCAAAGGCATCTCTGGCTCTGCTTCATGCTGTCTCTGACTGCAGTCAAAACTGATGGCTGGGAAGAGCGGGAGAAGCAACGCCAGCCAGACACAAACCCACTGCTCCAACATACCGAACGCACAGCATGCCAGAAGTCACTGTGCAAGTCAAAGAAATGCTGACAGTGAATGAAAACCACCCTTTGATGACTATTAGGGCTGGCAGGTGACCTGCCTTCTCCTGAAAACCGACCCAGCACCAAGCACCTGGTGGAGTGTGTATGGCCAAAATCCCTGCGGGTTCAGAGAGCACCCCCAGCTCTGTCTACATCTTTATGTTTCTGCATTCATCACAGCTACAAAATGCAGTGCTCATGCATTGTCCATCCCTCAATATCACAAACACTGCTAATCAACTCAATTCAGTCGTTTTTCTATAAAAACTGAACTAAAAGACCCTCATTGTAACTTCAGGGAAGGAACTGCTTACAATTAAATCTAACTGCTACCCTGAATATGAAATGAATATTAGGGATAATCATAGGGATTTTTTTCCTACTTGTCTATCCTATAATTAAGCTGATTGTAAGGAACACCAGGACCGTCAGCTGGCACGCTGTCAGAGCAGGTTTTGTTCTGGTGGGTACCCCCGTTTGCGATGCATGGGAGCAGTAACTTTGCAGGGGCAAAGTTACCCAGACTGGTGGGGCACAGCTGCAGCACAAGACATCGTGGAAGAGACCCCAGGAGGGCATCTCATCCAGCTCCTCCTCAGCCAAAGCATGGCCATCCTCAGTATGAGCTCGAGGCTGCAGAAGCAGACACAGAACAATGGTATCCCGTGCTTCATATTCCCCCGAGGCTTATTTTTTCAGCTAGGTTGCATGACTAGAACTGCAGCCCCAGAGTGCTTTGCTACTTTGCCCCTGACATCAGAGTTTTAGACACCAAAAATAAGTTTATTTAAAGAGATGTAAGAAGATGGAAGATTCTGCTGTGCTCTGTATAGCAGTACCAGTATCTGGATGCACAAGCTTCCTTTCAGTTTTAGTCTGATTTCTGGAAAGTGACACTAAGAATGTGAAATGCATTGGTAGAAACAAAGCCTTGAATGCTCCTGCTGGAGCAGTGCTCTAATAGCTCCTTGCTGCATCCAGCTGATGTGTGTTCCAGCAAGGGGAGCGACCGCCCGCTCTTCCATCAGGTAACCGCCTGTTTGTGCAGCTGCCTGTCCCTCCTTTACTGCCCCTGTCTGTCACCAGTGAGCCAAACCAGCAGCTCTGTACTTCTAAGCACTTTCAGTGATGAACCCTGACTGCAGTCCCTGCGCATGGCTGCAGGTCAACAGGCAGCACCTGCAGCCCAGACTGGTCACTCACCATGGTGAGTTGCATAGGGGCATTTTGCATCCCCCTCCTGTCCCACGGTGTGCTCGGAGCGCGCGCCCATCCCCGTGCAGCGGGGCAAGGCGTCACTCACCGTAGACGATCACAGTTGCTGTGGTGCTTTTCCTTTTGGCCACGATGTTTTTGGCGACACAAGTGTAATTGGCCGTGTCAGAAAGACGGGCTTGCTTAATGATCAGGTTGTGATCGATGGTGATGTAAAAATTTCGGTCTTCCACGGGATCAATCACCTCTTCATTCTTCAGCCACTCCACCTTGGGGTGTCAAAGGGGCAGAGGAGAGGCAGTGAGTCAGCACCAGGTCACACCACAACGGGCACAGTATCTGTGATTACATTGCTCATCCTACAAAGTGCTCCAAGGCAAGGCACATCCTGAAGGACTCACCTGGTACACGCTGCCAGCTGAAATAAAACACTGGCAGAAACGCAGGAGAACACCCTTCACACCCACCCTTTCCTTCAGGTCCCCTTCCCCCCCCAACCTCTCCGGGTCCCCTTCCCACCCCAACCCTGCCAGGTCCCCTTCACTGCCCCCCCCCCCCCCCCCCCCCCCCCAACCCCCCCCGCCCCCCCCCCCCCCCCCCCCCCGCCCCCCCCCCCCCCCCCCCAACCCCACACCCCCTCCCCCCACCCCCCCCCA
>JANHGN010000956.1:0-14919 GCA_024605025.1 Megaceryle maxima | reverse complement strand
TTCCTTCCTTCCTTCCTTCCTTCCTTCCTTCCTTCCTTCCTTCCTTCCTTCCTTCCTTCCTTCCTTCCTTCCTCTGGGCAGGTGCTCAGCCATTTCCCCTCTGCAGACCCTGTGCTGGTTTGCTCGCTTGCCCCGTGGCACCCCCATCTCAGAGCCCTGGGCAGGGGCATCCTCCCTGGCTGCCCTCCGGGGGGACTGAGGAAAGTGACCTTGGCCGGTGCCTAGCCTGGTGCCACTGGGCTCAGGCCTTCCCAGCTGCTCGGGCTGTGCCACCCTCTCGCCACCTACTCCTGGGCCCGGGGGGCACCGTGGGCACCAGACCCCTGCCTCTTGCCAGGCTCACCCTTGGCTGACCTGGCCCTGGCCACCGGCTCCTGTGTGGGCTGCCGGGGGACCCTCTGCAGCCGGGGGGCCGTGGCAGCACCGGCTGCACCGTGGGCCTGGGCAGGGGGCTCTGGTGGTGGGTGCTGTGGGGTGTGCGGCCGCGCCGTGTAGAGGAAGAGGGCCGGGTCGGGCATGGCGTCGTGCTCCTCCTGCGCAGGGTCCCTGGGGCGGGCACCATCCCCGGGTGGGCGTCGGGGGTGCGCCCTATGCCCACGGCGCCGGGGCCTGCCCTCAACCAGGGGTCCGGTGGGGGGCTGCTCGGGGGGCGGCCGCCCGGCTGGCCGGGGTGCCGGCAGGCGCTGGGCCGTGGCGTGCAGCTGCAGGGAGAGGTAAGCGGCCGCCTCCGTCTGCTTCTGCAGCTCGGTGTCGAGGATGGTGACACGGTGGCTCCGCCGCTTCAGCTCTTCCAGGAACCGCCGCTCCTTGTTGCGGAGGCTGGACCGCAGCGCAGCCACCAGCGTCTCCTTGTGCTGCAGCTCCTTGCGCAGCTCCAGGTTGTCCTTCTCCTTTTCCTGCAGCTGGGCCTCCATCGCCCGGCACTTCTCCTCCAGCTCCCGGTCCAGGACATCTGCAGGAAGAGGCACAGAAAGGGGTCAGGGGAGGCAGCAGGGGCTCATCCCAGCACAATGGCCTCAACCCACGGGCTCCCAGCAGGTCCCTGCATGATCCCAATGTGTCTGCGAGGGCACGTGCACATGGCTGCTGGCCACTCCATGGTGCCAGCATGTCCCAGCAATGCCACCAAGGCTGCTCAGGTGCTTTTGGAGCCGGGGCAGGCACGGGAGCCCCCATCAGCCCTGAGGTGCAGTGCTACAGGCACAGTGTGATGTGTAACACCCAATGTGGGGTGTGAAAGCAGAGGCAGTTTCAGCGGAGGATGCCGTTGCCATGGAACCTGCCGCCTCTGCCTCGCTGCAGCCTCCTGATGCAGTTTTAAAATTTCCCGAGGTAATTATTTTTTCACCCTAAAAGTGACTTAGAGTGTGTGCAGCGAGCTCAGGGCAGTGTACTGGCTGGGAGGAGACAAAAGGAAAAAGTGATATCAGCCCTATTTGGGGGGGGGGTTTGACCTCAAGCCCTGAGGCTCCGCAGCCTGGCTAACGAGGCTGGAGATGCTAATCCAGGATTATGGACCCAGTTCAGCAGGGAAGGAACCTCCACCTGGGGAGGGAGGAGTGGGCTCAGGGGAGCAGGATGGCCAGGCAGCAAGCCCTCCCCACCTACTGTGTGCTCACTGCCAGCGCCTCTGGCTTCTAATGCCTGACCTGCTCAACTTTCTGCTTCTGACAGTGACAGGGTGCGGATCGGACTTGTTAAAACAGAGGCTCTGCATCAAACGGCAGGTTCCTCATAGCTCCCAACGCCCTCCCTGCCCTTCCCACACCTCAGTGGGTGACAGATGCCCTCTCTGCCCCGGCCCTTCTGAGTCACAGCACAGGCGTACAAAAAAATGTGATTTCACATGGGGTACTGCACACTGCTCCTTCACACCCTGTACGGCTCTGGCCAGCCCATGTGGGCTCCTTCCACCTGCCTGCAGGAGGATAATGCCTGCCTGCCATCCATCCATCCCATTTGCCATCCATCTATCCTTCCTGCCGTGGTGGCAGCAAGAGACTGCATTGAGTAAACACCTGCAGAGCAATTGGGGTGACAAAACGTTGCATTTCCCCAACCCCTCCTGCCTAATGACCTCAGAAGGCTGGAGGAGGTGAGGGCTGGAGGGAAAGCACTGCAGCCACAGCGACTCATTTCACGGTGTTTGGAGGCTGGGGGACTGGTCTGCCCGTAGCCGGACTGCTGCCCCAGCAGCCCTGGCTGCCAGCCCTTGGTGGGGCACAGGGAGGGGTGCAAATGCTCCCTGCTGAGGCTGGTGCCAGTGCTCACCCTGGCCTGCCCAGGCCTGCTCTCATTGTCTGCAACAATCCCGGCTTTTTATGATAGTATTTGCAATCTCTTTATAGCTTCAGCTCCTTCTGCTGAGGCAAAATGCTTTATAATGAGATCTTAAGGGAGGCAGTTGCATGCGGTAATTATTACAACTGGCATTTGAAGAGCAATCATTTGATGGCATCTTAAATTAGGTGGTTGCCCCATAAATGTGGCAAATGTGATCCTGCTCTTCATAAGCTGTTAAAAGGCCGATGGATGGGCAGAGACCTGTGGGTGGGACTCGCGGCACAGTATGGCCTGTGCCACTCCAATGGCACCCAGCAGGCAGGATGCCAGGCCCTCCTGTGAGCCGTGAGCTCACCCACGCAGACAAGAGGACCTGGGCATGGTGGGAAGAGGGAGACAAGGTGGGAAAATGGGGACCTCCTGGGGTCTGTGGTGGTCTGAGAGCGGCTGGGTGTGCACCACCCCTACACAACCCCCTCCTGAGGACAGCCCTGGGGCTGAGAGTGCCAAATGCCCCTGAGCCAGCCATGGCACGGAGCAAGGGGCTGCCTAGGGAACAAGAACCCCAATGGACATGGTGAGAGCAGCCCCATGCCCACCGTGGCACTGCCACCCCAGTTCCAAGGATGAAGCGCAGGCTGTGGCTTGGTGCCAGGGACCGTGCCTGTGCAGTGTCAGGGACGAGTTTCAGCTTCATCCCTAGGACAGAGGAGGAAGAGGAGCTTGCCTGCTCACAGAGCATCCTCTGCTGGCCATGGGTACCTGGGCACCACTGCCTGCCCCTTCCTGCTCTGGGTGCTGTTAGGGATGAGGATGTGTCACCCAGAGCTGTGTGGTGGCATTTGCTGGCAGCAGTGTCAGCCTGTGGCACCTCGGGACAGCAGCAAGGCCAGCCCAAAGGAACAGCCTGGGGACACCAACACACTCCCTTCCCGCTGGACTGTGAATGGAGCAGGACCAGGGCTCTGGCCAGGTGGGTGGTGGGAGCCCTGGGGCACTGTAGCCGCACCCGAAAGGCTATGGGAACGGTGGATGAGCTGCGAAAGTCCTTCGAGGGAGTGCCCAGCTCCTGCCCACGGGCCCCACCGGCCAGAGTCCACCACCCAGAGAGTTGCCCAACGCAGCCCGTGGGCGCCAGGCTGGCCGGACTCTGCTCCGCAGGTCAGGGCTGCGGTGGGAGCATGCGTGTGTGTGAGAGGCAGGGATCTGCCTCTGGGCGAGGGGCGATGGCAGAGGATGCTCAGGAAGGAGGGGAGCAGCAGATGACGTGCCTGGGGTGGCCCTGCTCCGCCGGCGTGCCCACGTACAGCTGGGCACAGCCCAGCCTGCAGCCAGGCCC
Organism: Megaceryle maxima; assembly: GCA_024605025.1. Taxonomy (NCBI): domain Eukaryota; kingdom Metazoa; phylum Chordata; class Aves; order Coraciiformes; family Cerylidae; genus Megaceryle; species Megaceryle maxima. Next base: position 11,297 of record JANHGN010000956.1, on the reverse strand, counting down.
CCTGCTTGGCTGGGAACTCATTGCTGGGGGAGAGGAACTGAAATCGGGGTGAGCTCAGCACCAGCTCCCTGCTCCCGTGTCCCTCAGCACAGGCTTTCGTTTGAAAACCTGCCCTCGGACATCAGCACCGAGACACCAGCGCCGTGCCATGCTGGCCTGGCAGGAGATGTCCTGCCCAAGGCAGCCTCGGGATGGGAGAATTCCAGTCACCAGCAGATTTCCACTTACCCCCAGTGCCTCCTGCCTGTACCGGGTGGGTGAGGCTGCCTTCGGGCTGGAGGAGTGTGCTGCCAGGGCTCTCCACCCGGGCAGGGCTGCCTGTCCCAGCTCCAGGGCTGCCACAGAAGGGGCTGCCAGACACAGGGCCGGGTGGCCCGAGGGGACAGCACGTTGTGAAATGCTTTTTGGGCAGCTCTCTGCTTCTGGTCCCAGGCCTGGGGTGGTGCCTGGAGCTTGCAGACATTTTTCATGCACCAAGAAATTTGTCCCCCTTATTTTGGAATGTGAAAGATTATTCTGTGGGCAAAACTGTTTAATGAACCAGGAGTCCCGGGAGATTTTGTGAATCAGCATCTGGACTGCAGACGTGAGGGTGGCTGATAATGGCCTTGTTGGCTTTGCCTGGGGGCTGAAGAGCTTTCAGGCTTTGAGTCCTGTCCTGGGGTCTGTGATCTGCCCCCCGGGGGGTCTGTGTCAGGGCATTAGCAAAGCCAACCCAGAGATGCTTGGCTTTCATGTGTAAAGCTTTCCCAGCCCAGGCATTTAAGGGGCTGTCAACAGGCTGTGAATGTCCTCGCTGGCGTCCCAGCCCTGCCCTGCAGACAAGGTCCATGTCCCCTCCCTGAGCGGCCCAATAGGCCCCCTCCGGGCACAGGCTCTTTGGTGGCCCCCGCGCTCACACACTCCCCCTTATCTTATCTCATGCACAAACCGGCGCTCCTACCTTGCTGGCGGGCTTCCAGCTCTTTTATTTCCAGGTCATGGGTGAGCTCTGGAAAAGAAATCAAACAGGAGTGAGAAGGAGCTTCCCAGCATCCTGCACCTCCCCGTGCCTCCCCATACTCCCTGTGGGACACTGGCATCTGCCTGGCCCATGGTGGGAGCGTGGCCATCTCAGAGCACCAGCCACAAGCTGAGCCAAAATCAGACAATTCAAGCGATTTATACATTTTTAAGCAGCCCTGGGACGTGGCATCTGCCACGGCGCTTGCCCCTGCTATGTGGCCAAGGCAGCACCTGTAGGTCCAGCCCCACGGCTCCAATTCTCCAGCAATGCCTTTTCTTTTTCTAAGACAGTTGCTGAACCATTTTTGGTGCTTTAAATCAGGACAAAGAGCAGAGCAATGGACTGAAAATAGACCAAAGTGTAAGCTGAGGCCCAAAGTATTTCATAATTTACTGCTTCCAGGCTGATCTCTGCCTCTGTACGTGACGCAGGCGGGACGGCCTCGTCCCTGCACGATGTGCCCGCAGAAGGATGCTGCCCTGCTCCGGGGGCAACGTGTGCCTTCAAAATCCCCTCTCAGCCTGGCACCCAGCCTCTGCCTGCCTGCTCAGCCCTGGCTTGCTGCCTGCTTGCTGCCTGCTCGCTGCTGGCTCCCTGCCTGCTCGCTGCGTGCTTCCTGCTGAGCCCTCAGCTGCAAAACCAGCTCACAAAGGGCAGCAAGGAAGGGAGCTCAGGGATTTTCTGGAGTTCACTTTACCCTGCACACTTTTATAGAAAACCTCCTTTGAGTTCATTACCACAGCCCACCAAACCACTCTGAGAAGAGGAAGAGAGGGGCAGCAGCAGCATTTGGTTGTTTGGGGGCTTTTTTATTCACTGAAAATGAGTTCAAATAGTTAATCTTTGCCCTACATTTTTCTTTTAATCTGCTTTCATGTTGACTCTAATCCTCATCACTGCCACCCTTCTGCAACGAAGCGCTTGGCTCAGGCTGCTCTGCCCGTCTGTCTTGGAAAACAAATCTGTAGTGAGAAGGCAGAAGTAACGGAGAAGGTAATGCAGCTTCTGGAAAGCTTTCAGCACTCCCGCCTGTCCCATTGGAAATCAATGGCACTGTGTTATGTTTCTGAAGCTAAAATAATAGGTTTGGAGTCTCAGATATATTTCAAATGGAAACTAAAGCAGCTGCCCACTTCCAAAGAAGGTATTGCCCTGCTGAGTGGGAACGATGCACAACCCTGGGTCCCAGCCATGGGGGCTGGTGGGAACCTGCCCCAGTACCATCCCCATGACCCCCAAGGGGCAAATCGGGGCAGGAGCACCCACAGGGCTCTCAGGTGGTCCCAGCTCTGCCAGATGGATCCAGCTGTTCTGCATTTTCATCTCCCACCTCCCACGCTGCCGGCCCCAGCTGCAGCCAGCTCCCAACAGCTCTCCCGCTTGGCCCCCGTGCCTCTGGGTATGGATGGGGCACTGCTGGAGGATGCACTTCAACTTGCCTGGTGCAGGACATGGCCAAGGAGGGGTCTGTATTCTCTGCCGTGAGCTGGGACACACGAGTCTGCCCCACAGGAGCCCCTCAGTCCCAACCCCAGCTACCCGAGGGCCTGTGACCCTCTTGGAGGTGTCTCTGTGCCCCTCAGTGGGGTTAGAAGCTCATAAAGCTAGAAACAGGTTTATTTAGGATACAGCTTCTCTCAACACGTTGGGCTTCCCCCTTTGCTGCCTGAGAGGACCATCCTGGTGCCTGATGTGTGAGGGTGCGGAGGGGCTGTTGGCACAGCCCATCTCCCAGCTTCACTCCCCACCGGAGTGCTGCAGGGATCCCCCGAACGCCCCTCTGCTCCCGCCCCAGCCTTCCCTCCATCGCTCCACTAATTATTGCCACAAGGCTTGAGCTCATCTTCCAGTAAAAGGAGAAACAGAAGACTCAGAGGAATCTATTGCTATTTCTGCTGTGTTTATACCTTGCAAATAAAACGGGAGTGGGAGGGAAGCCAACTCTCCTCTGTAACACAAGGCTCATTCCAATAAATGAATCACAGCACGGGGCTCTGGGCTGCGTTGCCTTCTTTTAAAGCCTCTGACTGGGAACACTGGGCTGTGGGACTTTGATGGGGTTGGCTCTGCCCTGGGCCCACATCGATGGCTGCAGCACTTGCCCAAAGCAGCCACCTGCTCCTCTCACCAGGCTGCAGTGAAGGGCACAAGGCTGCTGGGGGTCGGGGACTCGCAGGGGCTGAGCACACGGAGGCTCCGACTGGTTTGCCTCTTGCTGCAGACCCAGCAGCAGCTCTTGGTGTCGAAGGCTCCTGGGGTGCTGGGTGCAGCCAGCAGGAATGGCCTTGGGTCTAGAGGCAGCAAACTTGGGGGTTTCTTTATGTGAATACGGTCCCTTCTGAACCCAACTGTTCTGCTGCTGGATCCAGGCTGGATCCAAAGGCGCTGGCTTGCTGCATGCCCCCCCCCAAGACCGCGCGGCTGCCCCTCGGAGCAGACACTCTGTCAGCAAGGGTCTGGCACCTGGAAACTGCCAGTGCTGCTGCTGCTGCAGGCACTGGAGCTTCTCCAGGGCAGCTGGCTCAGCTCCACAGGCCCACGACGGGAGACGTGCTGACTTACTAACTCCACTTTCCTTGTGCAGACAGCCCAGCCAGGTAACAGAATTCAAACCATCAGCAAAGTCACCTTCAAATTCACGAGGGCTTTGCCCCCATCGCTCCTAGCAGAAAGGTGTTGCAGAATCCCACACCTCACAGACAAGGACGTGACCCTTGTCTGGTCAGACATGTCGTACTGGGAAGAGTACTGATAACCAGCTGTGTTATCCTTTCTGCCCCTGAGGACTCCGAACATCCCTGCCTGCTTAGGCACAAGAGCTCTGCTCTTGCTCCTGCCTGGAGAGGCTGTAGATGAAGTCATTAAAACAATGAAACAGAACAGCAAAAGCTCAGAAGGGATGGAGAAAAATAGAAAATTTTGTAATGCAGACATGTCTTTGTTTCCCAGGAATTGGGGAGGATGAGAGGCTGGAAGACAAGGAGTAATTAGCTACGGCTGAATTATTTATGAGAGCGATGGCACAACTTGGAATGAGTTTCAGTGGCCTGGGGAGCTCTTGTGAGGTTGGCTGAAGGGGAGAGTGACCTTGCCGTGTGTGGGGGGGGCTGGCAGCCATGCACCCCGCAGCCAGGGCAGGTCCCTGAGCCCCATGTCAGGCTTGTGGCTGCACTTCCGAGGGACAGGAGACAGGCTGAGGATGCCTGACAGGGACCTTCCCTCCAGAGCAGGGAGCAACCTCGGGCAGGGGAGCAGATGTGCTGGTGCTGCTGGTGCTGGTGCTCGTTCAGCACCACAGTGGTGAAGCACAGCAAGTGGTTACCAACACCAGCACTAGTGCTGGGCTGCTCTGTGCTGGAAGGGAATCGATTTCACCGCTCTGTGTGAAAGATAATGAAGAGTAACAAAATATAAACAAGAAAATCACATTTCCTCCTGCTGTGAAAGTGGCTTTGGCATGGTCTTATACACTCCCATTATGGATGGCACTCAACCCTCTGCTTTCCCCTGATCTAGTGGCACCTGGGAGAAATTATGAACTACTTTTACATTTTCATAATCAAAATACCTTTGTGGGCACAGATGCCAGGAGGCAAAGGCAGGACCTGGGTTCTTCCCTTCCCGCCCACCAGTGAGTCCCTTGGGACAGCGACTGCTGCAGCCAAGCTGCTGCCAGAGTCAGGAACATGCAGCCCAGGGAGCCCTGAGCTACTGGGGCTAATCCTCATTCAGGAGCGTGCCCTGAGCATGGCATGACAACAAAGGGAGAGGGCTTTAATGATGGATCATCAGCACAGCCTCCTGTCTTACCACCCACCCGGCCAGCTGATGCCCAGAATAAAAATCGCTCTGGTTCTTCAGTGTTGTAGCTGGAGGCAGCTGCTGGTGCCCATTTGCAGAGGAGCGATTTCACAGAGTTCGATCCACACCAGATTTGGTGGCCATGTCACATGGTCCAGGGAGGGGCTGGTGGCACCTGGGCCAGGGAAGCAAGCGGAAGGCTGAAGGGGATGAGGATCTCCTGATTCCACACCGAGCAGGATCCCCTGTGGCTTGGTGCTCATCGCCTCCACGCCTGCCTATTTGCTCCCATGCAGGACTGGCCCCGCGGTACCAGCAGGAGCTTTCCTGACCAACGTGCTCCCTGGGCACACAGCTACCCCGCGCCACGGCCACACCAGCACTCACCTGAGCAGTGCTTCTGCAAGCGGAGGATCTCCAGGTGCAGGTCATGGAGCAGCTCCATCTGCTCCTTCTTTAAGAAAGCAATGTGCCGCTGCACGCTCTGTATCTGGTGCTCCAGGGACACGGTCTCCATCGCAACCAAATTCACAGTCCAGGCCTGAAGGGAGCAGAGATGGCTTGTGATCAGACACGCAGCAGCACACCAAGCTTGTGAGCCCTGTTCCTGGAGCCCTTGTGAGGTGCAGAGCCCACTGGGTGCCAGGTGAATGACTGCTCTCTTCTACCCTTTCCACGGGCACATGGCTGTGGGTGAAGCAGCTCTGCTCAGAAGATCCCCAGGGAATGGCCCTCAAGCCATCCCACCATCCCAGTGCCTCACAGGACCGGGTCCCACCCTGCCTGTGCTGGGAGGCTCAGGGGCTGCACAAGCAGAAAATGCTGCTGCACGGACCCCGGCATTAGGATGGCTTGTTTCTAATTTTAGTTTGGCCCTAGGAAATGTTTTCTCACTGAGCAGGATTGCATCTGGGACGGCATCGCTCCCCGCAGTCCCCAGGTGGGAGTTGCACCAGAGACGATTTTGGCTCTCACTTGATGAGCCACATATTACGAAGCAGTAACTGCAGCGAGAGATCCAACACATGAAAGATACAATATGCTTTGTCTAACCCAATCAGCGTTACGTGGTGAGGAGAGTCATGTTGTCTTCCAGAAGAAGAAACATCTTCCCTGGCATTCTCCTGGCAGACAAGAGCTGCTGGCAGTGCTCTGCCGGGCAGCTCAGCCCGTGCTGGGCGTCCATCACCACGTGTTAATTAATGGCTCAGCAAAGCAGTGGGGTGAGCTGCCTACCTGTGCCGCTGCACCACAGCGATAAAAATAACCCCCTGAAAGAGCCCTTAATCCTGGGAAATACCATTTTGTGTGGATGTGGAATCTGTCCTTACCCCTCGCACCCAGCCCGGGAAGGGGGGGAAGCTGCAGCAAACTGAGGTGACGGTGGGGACACTGCCAGCAAGCCTGCGGGACGGCGTGCACTGTCCTGTCCCTGGGAAGCCGCTCCCATTCCCTCCTTCATCACTGGCTGACTGCAGTTTTCTTTCTATAGAAACTTCAGAACTAAGCGAGCGCTTTGGCTGCTGTTCACGGCACGCCCAGCTCGGTGATGTAGTGCATTGTAAGATAATTCCTGCAACCAAAATCAAATCAAACGGCATTTAAGCTCGATTCCACTGTAAGCGATCTTGGCAGTGCCCCGAGTTCAAAGCTTTCTTCTTGCCAAATCCTCTCCAGATTTGTGAAATCCTTTGTCAGGTCTCTGTATTCCTAGTATTTAATGGAGCGGGGGGATGCAATGAGGCTCCAGAACTAATGGGGTCAGGGTGTTTCCTGGGGTGCCCCGGTGCTGCCAGTGTGGGGTGTGCTGGGAGGGGGCTGGCTGGGCACCCCAGCCTGTGGTGCTGGTGGTGCCCAGCCAGGGTGGTTAGAGGCAGCTGCAACACCCAGCTAGCACGTAAATAAGTAGAAATGGTGTTCTCCTGTAGCTGCCCCTGCTTGAAGGTGTGAGCCCAAGCTGTGTGAGGGGGCTGGGGGCTGGCCTGGCCACCCCCCGCAGGGCTGGCTCAGGGCTCTGCTGCAGGCTCTGCAGCCTGGGGGTGCGTCTGCCTGCAGAGCGCTGCGCAGAGCCTAAAATCAGAATATTGGGTAATGGAAACTGGCTTTGGCATATGTGGTGGATTCTCACTGTTGTTGGTTTTTTTGTTTTTTTTTTTTTCCTGTCCCAGGGAGCCATTTCTGGAGGCAAAATAATGAAATTTGGAGGTTTAGGATGGGTTTGCTAAGTAGGGATAAAATACTCCAAACACTAACCCCAGGAATGTGATGGGAAAGCATGAAAAAGGCCGATGTGATAGAGAAAAGCAACAGCTACAAAGGTCCTGCTTCTTATTTAAGGTGCTTATTGTGGGAGGTTTGATTTATACCAGCTTAAAGCTTCCCTGTGGAACAATGTCGTGGAAGTGAAACCAGCCCTGGCTCAGCCTGCTCTGTCCTGCCTGGCTGGAGGGAAGGTGTGCGCTCTCTGGGCAAGGAGACCATCGGCATTGCCAGGAGCCCCAGGGACTGGCCGTCTTCCTGTGCTGGGCATTTTAAAATGGAACCAGAGAAAGAAAAAGTAATCCAGCTCTAGACTTAACTTCCTCATCATTCCTATTCTCTTGAGTGTAGATATGATGATACACCTTGTAAGTCACCAGCCTTTCTGATGGCACTGTAATTAATATACAAGCGAGCTGGCGTTTGTTCTTTGTACCGCGAGAGCCGGCAGCGATGGGGATTCGTTGCAGGTGTGACGGGTGTAGAGCGACTTGTGCCAGCTCACAGCTATGGAAGCTACCTGGCATCTGCCGTAGGCTAGGAACACAAATCATACGACGGCACGGCCCCTCCTGCCAGCCCCACTACGATGTGCTGAGCTCTGAAGCAGCTCCTTGATGGGAGCTGTGGCACCTCTTCTCAGGAAACGTCAGAAAGTAGGTTGGACAAAGCCCGGGGGATATGTAGTGCTATTTTCAAGCACTTTGTTCTGTCTAGTTGAAGTGACTTTAGTAGAAATGGCTGCAAATTTTCCACTGAACTTTCCCTCCTCCCTGTAAGTAGGAAATTACCCTTTTTTACCAATGAAAATGTTTTCCTTTAAAAATGGGTAGTTGATAAATATCAAGGTGTAAAAGAAAGTAAAAGAAAATAATCTGGAATCGAGATGTTTGCTGTGTCTGGTTTGGAAGATAAAAAGCCTGCATAATTTACCTGCGTATGGCAGGGGGAAAGCCTGTTTCCAAAATCACTGCAGGAAATCCTTAGTGGGTTTGGATCAGCTTTGCCTGTCCAACGTGACTTCCACTTCTCTCCTGGGGCTCCTGTGCCCCTTGCAGACGGATCTGGGGGGCTGTGGACCATGACCAGAGGAGGCTGCTGCTTCACCACCCCATGGGCAAAGAAGGAACATGCTGTTAGACAGCTCAGTGTCCCAGGTAATGATGCAAGAGCCAAGAACTGTTAACAAAGCTGCAGTTTAGTGCTGAAGCTGTGACAGCAGCTGTAAGAAGCTGTTCGAGCATCTCTAGTGTTACCAGAAGGCAGCGAATGAACTCTTGCCTCACCAAGGCTCTGTCCACCCATTACCCCAGAGGGCTTCAGAACCAAGCTCTCAACAGTTGATGTTTTCTCTCTGTTGCTTTTCAAGTGGAGATCACAGCAGCATTTCAATTTCATTGAGTCTGGTGTGTCTTTGGTCCTTTCACACAGCACAGTCACCTGGGAGGTGTTGGGAGTTAATAGGGATGAGCTGCTGCTGCTGGCTGACTTAACACTGTACAGGCCATTGCATCTCCCAGGTAGTCATACCAAAGCTCCCCGTGTCGAGGGCTTCAAAGCACCCTGTGAATGCTGATGACCATATTTCTATGTGGTGAAGCAAGGTGGGAACCTTCAGGCTGTGCCAGACAGGACAGCCAAAGCACAGTGACTAGGGCTGTCACTCCCAGGGATGCAGAGAAGCACCAGCTCACCTTGGCCCAGCCTCATGAGTGCAGCTCCCAAAAGGATGTTTGTAGGTAGGGATGGGGTTGGAAGTGACCTTGCTCTGATCCCTGCCTTGCATCTGTAGCTGTCACTTTTCCAGACTAGTTCTAAGTTGCCAGAGCAACTGGTGGTGGAAGCCTTCACAGTGACCATGTACTCTGTGAGGCATTATGTGTGAGGTTACAACTCTAGAAAACATAATTCATAATAAAAGCCAAGGGCAAATGATAGTCCTCTTTAGCTTGAAGGATGCTCGGTGCCCTTGTGCTCCAGACAGTTATACATACACACACAGAGGGCTGGGAAGGAGGCAGCGATCAGCTGAACAGTCATTTTTACCCCTATTCAAAGGTGACCCCTATGGTCTGAGCTGGCCCCTTCTCCCAGCAGAGCTGTGGCTGAATGCTGCCTCCTGCTTTGGAGACTGGACATCCAAGGGGCATTGCTCCATCACCAAGAACTTTCCAGGAACAAGCTTCCCCTGCTGATTATCCAACATTCTGAGCACAGGACTCCCAAGCCTCTTCCTGGAGTGGTGGGACAGCCTTCAGCAGCGCACTTGGGACCAGGTCTTCAGCTTTACAAATGTACTTTTAGTATCTTAACCCCGAACTGCAGATTTACTCGGAGAGACAGAATGCTCAGCTGGTAAAGTGCTGGATAAGTTAGAGGAGGTTTCTGGGCTGCTGAGCACAAGCAGTTCCTGGGAGTCTGCGTGAATGCAGCCCATGAACAAGAACATGTGGAGCTACTCACCAGGAATAGGTGAGCATGCTCCAGAACAGGCCTTGGAGAGCAGCTCCCTTCAGAGGAAGCTTCCCTGCTGTGCTTGGTTTCCCCCACCTGGTCCCTCGGCAGAGGCCCTCCAATCCCTCAGTGATATTCACAATTTCATCACAATTTATCAGAATTCTTATTTCACAAAACAAAATGATGGGAGTGGCTTCTTGAAGTACCTACAATGACCAATTTAGTTGCAAAGTCTAAGAGCTGATTTCCTTTGCACAGACAGATTGTTTGAGACTTTGCTTCCAGGGCAAAGCTATACTAAAGTCTGTTGTTTAACTCCGATCAGAATCCCAAAACTTTGACCCAAGGAAAAGCCTCTGTTCCTGATGATGCATTGGAAAGGTATTGAATGCTAACATACCCCAGCACAAACACCATCACACCACAATCCAGCCCTTAGCCTTGTAGTCATTTTTCCCCATAAATGGCAAATTAACTGGGAGTCAGAGGGCACAAACAAGGTTTGCAGGAACAGGTCGATAATTTATCCTGCTGTGGTTGCCAGCCACCCCCTCTCTGTTGCATTGGAACATACGCAGGAATAAACACTGATATGTATTAGAAATCCATACTGCTTAGCATTTATGATCTCAAAGAACACGAGCACAAACTTTGCAACACCAGCATGAAGTGACTATGTCTTTAAACGTATGGAAAATAAGGCAGCAGGAAGCTGAGAAACTTGCAGAAGGTCACAGAGGTAGAGGCAATGCCAGGAATAGAAACTAGAGGTGAAACGCTGGCCTTGGAAAGTCAGTGGGAAACATCCCCTGATCTCAGCAGAGGCAAAATTACACTCACAGTCCTGTTTGCTATTCATTATCTATCAGTATATATTTAAAGATAAAATCAATGCAAATGCTGATTATAAATTACTGTGTTTTCTCGCAATTCTCTGAACACAACTGCCTGACTAACAGCCAGAGCTGGGGCTCGTCATGTGGCTGCAGATGCTGAAAGCAAGGCTGTGTGTTTCTCCCGCTGGCGCTGGGGGAATTAACTATGGATTCATCTCTTCATCAGGAGCAGAATTTGGCCCACCATCAATGCTTTGCATCAATCATCCTCTTAAGTGGGTGATCCCTGCGGTGCCATCCTGCACTTTGGGAATTTCAGAGCAATGCTGTCTGGTCCTCATCTGGGTCCTACAGATGCTGAACTCTGCCGCTGACAGCACACAGGGGCAGAGCCTTGCTGGACCTGAAACTGTTCCCTGCAGCGGGAGGGGAACCAGCCCAGGGGAAGAGAACCGTGCCCTGGGAGGAGAACTGAGCCCTGGGAGGAGAACTGAGCCCTGAGAGGACAATCGAGACAGGGAAGGAGAACGATCAGGGGAGGAGACCCGAGCCCTGCGAGGAGAACCGGGCCAGGGGTGGTTATGTACGGGGTGAAGCAACTTCTAGAACAGCACCAGCGGGGCTGTGGACAGCTCCTGGAGGGACAGTCCCCTCCAGGGCAGCAGCCCCTTCCCCCGGCCGGTCCCTGCTGGCTCCGCAGCCCGGCCCCGCGTCCTGTCGGCTCCCCGCACCCGCATCCCCGCAGACAGCTCCGCCACCGCCCCGGGGCCGCTCTCCGCGCCCGCAGCCGCCACCCCCCGCGCCCGGCCCCGCCGAGCCGCGGTCCCTTACCTGGGGGGAACGGCGGAGCCCCGCGGGGCGTCCGCTGGGTGTCATGTGCGGGGGGCGGCGGCGGGGCCGGGGCCGGGGCCGCGCCGGGCTCCCGCGCTGCCCGCGCT